>DWQK01001227.1:0-16373 GCA_018231225.1 Noctuana stator
ACGTTCACAGTTTTTCTGTAGCGTATTTAGTATATCAGCATTGCACCCGTGCGAAGCCGGGGCGGGTCGCTAGTATAATATAAATTAACATTTTTGGACAGGAATGTAAACTATGCTTCTATAAATTCGTATATTAATTTTGAATTTTCTCAGGTCACATTTATGAAATGAAAGTAGATTATTACGTAAAGTAGTAAATATGAATTTAGGTGATTTAACTCACGTGAAATAGGAGTTTACTTTTTAGTATACTTAATACACTCAGGTGAAAAGTTTACTATTAGTATACTTAATGCACCTAGGTGAACTAACCCAGATGAATTAAGTAAACTCCACCAAAATGAGACACACGTTCATTGAAATGTTCTAAACATGTTTTGCACTAAGGGCTGAAAATAAAGACTGAGTGACATCAAATGTAACAGAGATCTGTGTTTTTTATATTATGAATACAGTTATAATAAATAATGGTTGAATTGCCTACATATGAGCGACTGTTTGTCAAAGTAAATCTAATAAACAAGAAATTGAAATAGGAACAAAAACTAAGGTTGATACCCACGTAAATGTACCTACGAGTAGGCACATAGAATTGACAAGATTAACCTTATTCACGATTTACAGACTACAGAAATCTCGTCAATAGATTTAATTATTTAGAAAATGTCTGTCATTTAGGTTAATATTCAGAGTTCGTGCACAACACAAACCGAATAAAAAATCAAGATGCCTCCTTTTGAAGCCAAAGGGTCTGGCCGAGTAGCGGTGAAGTCCAATTCAATGCGAATACCAATTTTATTTCTACCGCGGACCTCATTTCCCAAAATTTGGTTACAAAACGACTGAGACAACAAAGAAAATTAGACCGCGAAGAAAAATAAATGCGGTGAAACGTCGGAGCATACAAAATTAGAGAGAAGGGAAGAAGACGCGACGTGGTACGATTTTAAGGACTTGTTATACTGCTAGCTGCGAGTAACGGGGACGCTGGTAAATATGTGAGGGAAAATTCTTTGAAGAATGTGTTGGTGGATCGAAGAAATCAAGTAATTACTACAACCGATAGACACCTAGGTCCAATAAATAGTACCTCTAATAGGAGAGGTACTATTTGAGGTCGTAAGTGCATTCGATACTCATAACGACTGAGACGGTCGCCTCAAATAAAGTGCCTTTGATGGTATCCGCACCTCCCCAACCGAAACACAACAATTTGTTACAGGGCTTGCTGCACGCTGGTTTATGAGGTTCTATCACCTACCCGAATATAATGTAGTAGCAAATTTTCTTAAAGTAAGTTTTTCTATGAACCCAGCGGCAGGCCGTGTAGCACGGGATCAGAATACGTATTTCGGTAGGCCCTGTAGTAAGACGTTTAGTGAGGGAGCTCGAAACGTTCATCTCATAACTCCGAGAAAGATGACGGTGTGTTTCCGTATGTCGACATATACATGGGTCATCGGAGAGACCATTAGGGTGGTTTGGGAGGAGGCCTTACGGGACGCTGCGCGTGATCCTGGTGATCCCGGTATCCTCTCAATGCGCTGGAGCAAGCCATCGAGTGTTTTACCTTTACATTTTGAAGGTTTCCCCAGTTACAATATATTAAATATTTTTACAAGTTATAAAATACAACTCTTTTCGTTTGTACGGTCGCGTTGGGACGTCATGATGGTGATTTGAGATATAAATGGAAAGTAAGAGTAGTTCATGAATATAAATCTTACCATGCCCTAGATTGAAGTTATATGAGGCGGTACAACATAATGTAGGTATGTACGTTGCCTATTTACCTTTTCATATTATGAAATAAAGACTGACTGTTGGAGTCGGTTGAGAAACTTTTTTTTATTAAAAACAACAAACTATACCCCGTGTGGTGTAGCTGTTATTATAACAGCCCGCCGTTCGAAGGATCCTGGGACTCCTGGGATTAATTCCTGATGATGTGTTGAGATTTTTGTTTCCGGTCTTGTGTATTTCTCTTTGTCCCACGTTCGTGTGCTTATCTGTACTTGTGTGTGGAATTAATTTCTAATTTACAAGATATTGTAGAAAAAAAAATTGACATGGTGGTTGGGGTATTTTATTACATTACATGAAATGTATGTAAGGTATTGTGTATGTATGTAGGACGAAATAACTAACAACAGAAAAATGTCGACACTCATGCAAGTAGGTACCTATCTCCTCAAGTTTCCCAGCTGTGAAGATGGCTTGCAAAGTAAAAACTTTGTGCACATAATACGTGGAGAGACTAAAGCTCCCGGTAATATGGACGGATTATAATGTTTCATAATGGGAAAGTTTTATCATTGTTCTCGGTGAAATCTATATTAAGCTCGTGGGTTAGTGGAACTGTTATATATATATATATATCAGTTTTTATATGTAGGACAAATATATTATTACGCCGATTTATTTCTTTATAGGAAATAAATTTATGAGTAAATATGTCTCTTTAACATAGTAATTTTTTATTGTTTGTTTGTAGAAAAAAAAATTAAACATAAAAAACATTGATATTTTCCACAGGACATGTAGGCATAAATAACTTCTCCTTTCTCTTCTCATAAATGACTTTTATACGATACCTACCTTGCAATGAATAATATAAGAATTTTGAATTAAACATCTAAATATAAGGAAAAAGTATAAAAAATGTATCAATTTATTACTGGGGTGACGGTGCAGAACTTCCTCTCCAATATTTTATTCCACATACTCCCAACCGGAAAAATACCCAAACTATACAGAGCAAAACCTCAGCGACGTTTCGCCGTTGGATTTGAAGCCTACTTCCGTACCATTTCGAAATTTAACTATTTGCCACACATTTTCAAACCCGTACGCGTATGGTGGCAAGTTCCATACGGTCAACATTAAATATTAAAATAAAAAAGAATCCAAGTGCTAAAATTAGAGCATATTGCTTTATTAACACTGATTTAATTTTAATGTTATGATAACAGAACAGAATTATTTGATTAGACTGCTCCAATGAAAATAACCTATTGAAGTCTTCGATTATCTTGTTATCGACAATTAAAGCCCAGACCCGTAGTCAACCACGTCGCTGCCATGAAAATAAAAATATTGAAGTTATATATTTATATATTAAATATAAGATAACTAACATACTGAAAACTTATGTTAAAAGTCAACTTCTAAGTTATAAAATATACAATTCGTTCTTGTAAACAAATCTGTAGACTGACCTATAATCATTTATTTAGCAGAGCGTCCCTTTAGCTAGGAAACAACTGTCGGAATAATTTAACTAAACTTTATTGTTAATATTTACATCCCTTTCGAAAGTTTCTGTTAATGATTTAAGTGTCAAATGTCTGTATAAAGTTTGGTTCATAATAAATAAACTTGAGCGCGACGTTGATTTGAATAAATCATTTTGTTATTGATTTTCTTGCCCCAAGTAAACGTTCGTGATTAAATATTCAGCACTGGACTTAAATTAAACGCCTCCGTCTTATTCTGGAGATCGTCCGAAAACATATTACGAATTTTATTTAATTGAAGTCGTATTCAAACATTATATTTTTCAAATAGACTGTTATAGCATATCATCATGTGATTAAAATTAACTTACCTCAAGTGGCCAGTAGGACCGTCAAAACGTCCATTTCATATTCAAATGCTTATAGTGTGATCCGACAGTGCGTAGTGGGGAAATATTTTCCTTAATTTATGTTGTTTTATCCCAAATTACAACTTATAAAAGACAATATTATTATAATAGTACCATAATAAGTATTCGGGCAGCTTAAATCTCCAGTAACTGTTTGCAGGCGACGGAAGCCGGCACTAATTTGTCAGACCCATTAAGTTACCTCCGTCGTATTTCCCAAGCTTTCAGTTTGTTGTTTCTTGACATTATTAATTTTTTAATTTACTTTGTTGGCAATCGAGATAATTTTAGTCTAGGCTTACAAAGTTACTAGGTACTTTCCGTTAAACAATAAGATATTACAACTAATTATAATACATAACGTTTTATACAAATCCATGTCGTTGTATAATCGATAGCGGTTTTTGTACTACGGGTCAGAGTATTCACATACTTTCTGCTTGATACTGCGTTCTGTTTGACCCAAACACTCCTGTCTATTTAAAAAACTTATTCGCATAGAGATCTGATGATGAAAACTTTTACTTTTAATCCCTTCTTCATACCATCCTTTTATGGTAATTATTTTACTGCGAATGGAGTAGCCAACCTGTCTGTTAGAAACTTTCAAAATAAAAGTCAAAGACTTTAGCTGTGATTATTCCCTTTTGTCTTTCTCCTTTATTATAGGTAGTTCATCTGGATTTACTTCTAAATCTAACCTCCTCTCTTTATTTGTTGCTGATGTTTCCCTGGTCATTAATCTGGTGTTGTTTATATGAAAAATATTGGCATTAAATTGTTAACGATTACCCTTTACTTCTGCTCAATATCTTTATTAATTTCAATTGGTCGCATGAAAGAGCCTATGACCCTTTTTATGTCCCACTGCTGGGCATGGATCTCTCTCCACAACCGGGGAATGCCTGGAGCATACTCCACCACGCTGCTCCAATGGCGATTGGTGGAAAATGAGATCACTCGATTAATAATAAGACAAACTTTAATTAATTTATGCTTGAATTATTATGTAGGTATTTTGTGTACAATATTTGAGATGTCATGTTACCAAGTCTTTCACGTAATAAATTAGAGCAAGAAGCGTCTGATGTTTCAAAAATACGAACAAACAAAAAACCGGTTATGAAACACTTTTGGGCATGAAAACAATTCGACGCTAAAATATTTCGCGAAAATTAACAAAGAAACGTAAAACAATTAAAACGTTGCTTGGCAAATACCGGGCTTACCGGATGTTTCTGTTAAAAATTACTAAAAGTAAGAGAATGTTTTCAGCGTTGAGTATGAATAAAAATTGGAATTTCCTTTTAACGTAATGTAAGTTCCAAATAAAAATATAACAAACTTTATACAACTGTGAACGAGTACATCGACTAGCCGTATCTTATATGTACTACTCTTGTAAGTATGAAATTGAAAGAAAAATTATTTATTTGTTACGAACAAGAAATTGCAGGCATGATTTTCAAACTGTTCTGCGATTCTTTAACTATTGTGTCTTCATCGTGGACAGGGAACCTGAAAGTGCGCAAAATGTGCCCTTCGAAGCACGGAAGCACGTATGAAATTTTCTAATAGTGATAGTGGTAGTAAATACACATCAGACTACCGACCGCGTGCAATTAGCATTGCATAGTTCTACCAGCAGCAACAGGAATGTAAAGAAGTAATGCATTAAAAAAACAAATCTAGTGCGCATATTGCTTATCTCTACGAGTAAGTACTAACGCAAAGTTGAGCTAAGTCGTATCCGAGTAAGGTTGTTTCCATTAAGCAAAGAAGCAGCTGAGAGGCTTGAAGCCAAATCAAAGCTACTTTTAAAATTATTTATATTCTCTTACAGATTGGAGCTCTACATGCCAGTGATGTAAATTAAGTAGCAGGACGGGCTGATTGTGTTTGCATATTATTTCTCCCCGGAGCTACGAAGAGCAACTCGACTCGTCGAATTGAGTCAGCTCGCAATTCCAAACTCAATTATATGCTAGACATGGTGTTAACACTCAAGTATTACTCTGGTTTTAGTGCAATACAAGGAATATATTTAAAATTAAGGTCATAGATTCCGAATATAGTTTCCAATTTTTATTGCTGCAATTTGAATTACAAATATGCACATGTTGCCTACTAGTTGAATAAATAAATTGGACTTCAATTGTTACACAAAAATATCATAGTTATCTTCTTGGGATTGAAACGTTGTAATTCAAAAGCGCTTGCTTAAATCTTGTTCGAGGAATCGTGGACTATTCACAAATAAGAAAATATCGTATCCAAGTAGCAAGTGTAACAACTGACCAGAGCATTGAGCTGGCGTGCATTTTCAGATTTTCCGATTCAATAACTTAAACCGTCAGCTGAATTGCAGCTAACGTATAAATTCAACTATTATTTTGTTGAACACAACATTTTTTTTCGAACTTAGTCACCGTGCATGGTTGCTTATACAGTTAAAACCGTGTCATAAAATACCGGAAGAGACAGATAAGAGATATTTCTGTTAAAATAATTTATTTTCTCAGAAGCTTACAGGTAAAGCAGACCAGTTTTTATGTTCTTTTTTATATTTAAATAGGAAAAAGCGTGTTTATCTGACTGTGGTGTTTGAAGATTCATTACGGAACAATGAAAAAAGGGAGCGATAAATCTAAATAGTAAGTGTTTCTAAATAGGGGTTGAAATCTGTTACTGTCAACGATTACGTCATCACTATTATACCATTATGACTGTTCAATGATGTTGTAATGGAATTGCGATAGATTTTTTTTTATTTTAATAATCATTTTAATAATTTAAAATAATATCACTAACATTAGCGAATCACCTGAAATCCTACAATCAGCATGTTTTACTTGACTATCAAACTACGTGAGAAACTTTCGTGTTCTGTAGTATGTTATTTGGATTAAATGCAAGTTTTTACAAAAATCATAAATAAAAGCCCCTCCCATAATTCACTCCGTAACCGTTTCACGCACAACAAAAAGCGAGAACGTAATCAAAATTTACTGTTAGCGCTATAATGGTGTTTGGGGCGAAAGTTTTATCTGTTACGCGGTTCTAACGGCCCTAAGTCATCGAGGTGTCGTCGAGTAAATTTTTCTCATAAAAACGTTCCGCGTAATGTCTTTCCTAAGTCGATGAGGCGAAATTTATTATTGGTCGTAAAAAGTATATTGGTCGAGTAAACCGCTGGAATTTTTTTAAAACACACACACGCAAACTTTGCATACTTCTCTTATATTCTCTTATACTGTAACATCGGCACCCGACTGAAAACGAACTTTATACATTCGTCCAAGAATCGGTGTTGAGTCCAAGTTTCGAAATATGTATACTTAATGAGAAAAAAAAGATAAAGGAACGTATTGGATTCAAGTACAAAAGTATTATTCCTAAGAATCTACGAGTAAGTGTTCATTGAATATAATACTTGCATATACGTCATGTATATATATGATGTACAAAAAAATCTGTATGCTGTAAGCTAATTAAAAATACTTACAACCGAATATAAAATCTACTCCTTTTTGAACTCGTAAAATGCATCTCTATTTACTCGTATATACAAGCAAAATTTCAATTCAATTGATCACCGGGAATTTTTCAACTGTAAGACGATATTATGGTTGTTTATTGTGATATCGATGAACATGCCCACATAAAAAAGGAATTAAAAATACATACAGCCAAACAACCACTCCTGTTTGAATTCGTAAAAATGCATCTTTATTTGATTTCCATGCAAGCAAAATTTTAATACAATTTGAATACGGGGAAAATTTTAATTTTGAATCATAGGATAATAATATGGTTACCAACAAACATCTAGACATAATTTGAAAGGACATATTATAAGTCTCAAAAAACAAAAGATTCCATCAATTGGCGTAAGTTGGAATTTAAAAAATTTAATCTGTCACTGTACTCTTATCGCTTACAAACAGCAAGTTTCCCAAAGTTTCGCACCCATTAATAATTCTCCAGCAGCGTCCCGAACCTCTGAAAAGAATATTTCACTCTTTTGATGCTGCAAACTGGGTACAATCAAATTACCATCTGAAAGCCACCTATTTAGACGTTGAACGGTTTTGGGGTATTGTTTGTGTGTGCGTGCACGATACAGTGGACTGACCTTAATGGATGGTTATATTCGTACACTGTTAAGACTTGTTACTTTTTATGGTTTCAGTTTTAAAAAGTATTGCAAGATTTTGAAAAGTTTTGAAAGGTCGGCCTGGAAAGTCATTTCGAAACTTATTGCGATTGAATTTGGATATTATTGTTATATCAACACAGCGCAAATGGTACGATTTGTCTACTTCGACAAACTGGAAAAAAGTTATTTGTTTCACAATTAAGTTTAGTTTGTTCAGCTTCGACTAAACTTTCGAACTTTTTTGTATTGTGATATCACGTTAACTATTTGTGTCATTGTAAGGTAAAGTAATGGATGCCACATAATCCACATGACTATGAGATAGAATCAGTTAACGACGTCAAATTGTGACGACCCATATGGTGTAGTTGTGACCACGTGGGTCTATCAATAGCAGGGATCTGGATTCGATTTCTAGCGGAGCAGGAGTTTAAAGGATGAGTTTATTTTCAACAGAGTTTTTTGTAAAAAGTTTTTTCAACCGAGTTTTTTTTAAAAAGGTGGAGGTTCTCAATTCGCCTTTTTTTAGTATAAACATAAAACAAAGTTAAATTGTTAAGTTAAAAGTTAAGTGAAAGTTATAAGTAAAAAAATTTCACCTCATAACTTTCGACTGTAATTATTAATTTGAAAGCTGGTGCTTACTGTTTGATCCCTATTCAATTTGGTCCAATTCTCTGATAATGGTATCCATGAGAAAACTACTCTTATGTCTTAAATTTGCTTTAAGTATGTGGTGTGCACAACAACTTTGAAGTCGGTTTTTTTCGTTACGCGAGCCATAATTTAATTTAATTTTTTATAGTTAGAACTATAATTTTAATGTAACATTAATATAAAATTAAATTTTTTTAAACAATCTATGTAGGGGTAATCAAGTAACTGAACGATACATACTCGTATCTTGTCAGGAATTCCTGTTTCCCGCGTTTCAATAAAATAGAATCCATTTATTCGAGTAGCGCTCGGATAGCTTCGATTTGGTAAAAAATTTAGTGTTATAAAAATCCGAAATTGCCCACATCGTATCCCTGCTTCCATTAAAAGTTTAGAATATCAGTGCGAAATTCCTCGACATTGAAACATGCATGCATGGTTTATTCATGTTTGTTTGCGTTAGAACAATTTTGATTGCATGGCAATATATTTGTTGTACTAGTACAATACTGTGTTTCAATTTAGACGTTTTATTTAGTTTAATCCTAATTCAGTATTTAAGCTAACAAATCTGTGTGTATGTGTGTGGAGTATAATAGCAACAATTCGTGTGTTGAGTTTTGGGGAAATTAAGTTTAGGATGCACTCATATTTGATGGTGGGGTGGCGGTGGGCTACAGGCTAAATAGATAGATTAATAGATAGAGATAGATTTAACGAAATGTCGGTGTCGGGTCGTATTAGTGTGAGAGCCTGCAGTAAAATTTCATAAACGAGTCCAGTGATGTCGTTGCCGATATCGTGTCAGGGTGGGGAGACCGCTCACCAAAAAAGCGCTTATTTAGTTTCTGCAATTTTGTATTACCTACTACACTATTTTGGCACCTGGTCCTGTCGAAATTCAGTGCTCATCATATAAAATTTTTATAATCGGATATAATCTGACTATTGCGATAGCCGTTCCCTTTTGTTTGCTGTAATTTACGTATTTGTTTCGAAGACAGTACAAAAATAAGAAAAAAAGAAATAGGGTAGATCACTCCAAGAGATTATTTTAAATAATTACCTCGCAATGTTGCCAACTTTGCCAAGACATCCTCGTAATATTAAAAACAAAATGTGAAGTGGAACGGGAAGGTGAAAAATTGTCTTGTACATTGTTATCGTCAACGTAATTTGTTTTTAATCATCTCACTTTTCGCAATAATTTTCATGATAAAGATATACAGATATAAAGATACATAGATAAATTATATAAACACATATTCCAAAAAAAATTCACTTAAGTATTTCAAATGCGTTATACATTATAGTAGACGTCAGTTTTAATTTTTCTGAAGAAATACATCATAAATGAAAAATTCGTGTACTTAAACTTAGGAACGTAGGATTATTCCGAACATCAGAATCACATTTATGTTCCATTTCGAGGCTTTGCGCGGTGCATTGCACGTCCATTACTCAAAATTATGAAATAAAGAGAAATGTACCTACTTTAAAATGTTCCTGAGAACGTGTAACAGCTGAAACAAATCGCAGGCAACGCTGCTTTAATGGACGGAATGGACTCTAGTCGATTGGTTTATTATGGTTCAACGTACATGTTTAACTTTGGATTTGACATATTAATATAATATTTGAAGATAATGTTCAACAACTATTAAATCTGCGTTATAATAATTAAATACAAATTATGTTTTTATTTAAAAATAAACGTTTCTTTCTTTCTTTCGGTCTAAAGTGGGGTGATTTGGCGTTACGATAATTAGACAAAAGTTATTTATATGTTGTTGTTGTTGTTGCAAAGTACAAATATTTATTTTGGCCTCTGCGCTCCGAGTATGCTTAAGAAAGGATTTTGACACGGAATTTGTTGCACATAAGTTGTTTATATTTAGACATTTTCAATTCATTTAAATTGATTTAGATGTTTGTGCTGTATGTCGGTAAGGATGTCTGTTACAAGGATTTCTGTTATATATACTCGAAGTCGGTTAAAAATTTTTAAGGATCGATGTAATAATAGCATTGAAGGCGGTACTTTGGAACTTTGGTGTATCCTATTCCAAGCACGTAGATGTGATATAAAATGTTCCCGTACAATGGGTTTTTATTGAAAACTTATAACTAGTGTTCAAATTCTTCATTATTGTTCGCCGTTCGTTTTCAATTACTAAGTTATTAATTTAATGCTTCATTCCAGTATAAACGTGCGAAAAAATCAAACTATATTATTATTATATTATATATTATGTCGAATTGAGAACACTTATCCTTTGTTAAAGTCGGTTAAAAACAATAAATTGGTAAAGAGGGATGATATTTAGTAGGCGGTAGAACTTAAACAGTTCGCCCGGGGAGGGCAAGGGTAATTTTTGTGTCAAGTTTTTATGTTTCAATTAGGGAAGTGTATATTTAGATATTTTATTTGAGACAATATTAGTCCTCATCTTATGAGGACTTTATGAGGATGCTACTTAGCAACGCGTTCATTTGCCATCTCAGATATATTTGAGGCTGTAAACGTTTTTCATGACAAAAAAAGGGCGTGGCGGGAACCTACATAGGTACACCATCGCAATATTAGTACAATTTCTGTGTTTTTTAATTAATTTCCTCAATATTTTTAAGGATATAAAATAGTGAAACACATTAAATATATCATTCTTGGACAGTATCCGCAGTGCGAAGTCCGCCATATGGCAACAATTGTCCATGCCGCGGCAGTACGCAGAACATAACGGATGCCCCAACCCCCGATTATGATCGATGACAATAATATACCGGCAAGCGCCCTCGCTCATTATTTATTCTCACACTTCAACGCCGCCGGCGGAAATTTTTCATGCAAATTCTTAGGAAATAAAGGGACGTACCTGGTTTCGCAGTGCCAGTATAATCGGGTGTTTTGTACAATACACTTTTTGTGAGTTGTATTCACGTTTTATGACCAAGATTACTTCGGATTTATGTATTTATTAGCTTTGTATTTTTAGTAAAAAATCAACTATTAAAAAGATATACAATGGAAATATACTGTAAGAGATCGCTTTTGAGCGACAATGCTGCCCATTGTTTATCTATATTTAATTTAATTTATGTGTTTGTTCTGTATATCTCAGGACGTGTATATAAATAATAAAGAATAAATAAATACAATAAAAATCAAAGGAATAGATAAATCTCGCAAAGTACCCCGCAATACGCACAGTCTGTGCTTGACCGATTTTTGTTATTTTTCTAACAACTTGACTCACTTGTCGCTTGTGTTCTAAGTAGGTCACACTCTGACATAGTGTCAGTAATTGGAAAACTGCCTTTGTTTCTAATCCACGCTCACTCGCTGCAAATATTTATGTTAATCCTCGATAGTGAAATATTAATTGTTCTTGCGCGTATTAACGTTTCGCCGAACATTTCCACGTATGTATAATTTGTTGTTTTTATATCTATTCGTAAATTATCCAAAAACAATTCAACCTCTATTTTAACAACGAGTATGTTCACTACATTTATTATGCACTACTGGGATATAGTGGATAATATTGTGTCTCTTTGTCTTCTGATAGTGTCTCCAAATCTGTACTGTTAATTAAATGCGAACATATTTTGTTCCTTAGTTTTTTTTTCAAAATAATAACTTGCATTGTATTTGAGCAAGTGAAGTTTTTCTGACGTAAAATATTGATAATGTACCTGGTTAACCGTATTTTATTGAATTGTGCTAACTATAATTTGTGCTGGTAGATTCGGTCGTGATGTGGGCTATTAAGCTGTTATCAATGATATTATAAATAATTAAGTAACTCTATGTTTGCGACAATTTGTGCGAAGGTTAGAATTATATCACAAAATCCTTTCTCCGAAATGCTTTTTTCGTAATCCATCACTGCAAAGTAAAATGTTTATTTTTACTCTAAGTCAACACACAATCCATCATTTTCATCAGCTATATTGTACATAAATTTGTGGACTCAAATAATGTTTATGTGCAGACCACGTAAAGTTACTGATTGGGTACATCACAGTTATTAGTAAATTATAGATCTAGTCACAAACCGTAAGTTACCTACCTAAACGTTGTGCGCGGTTAATATAGTTACGTAATATTTTGTTGGTACTTATATCATTTACAATTTTATATAAATCATAAAATTTAAAATGGCAAAACTTAGGAATCGAACCAATAGCCCTACCAGTAGGGTACCGGTATCAGTAAGGTATCAGTATCGTAGGGTAGGGTTTTGGAACCGCGTTACTCGGCTAATCCTTAACCATTGCTGCGGTGAAAGCTACTCCATCATTTTATCGTGACGTAAGTGAATTAAGTTTCAAAATTTCAGTTGTGAGTTCTAGTGGCTTCAACCCTTTTTATGTCCCACTGCTGGGCACGGGTCTCTCCCCACAACCGGGGAAGCCCTGGAGCATACTCAACCACGCTGCTCCAATGCGGATTGGTGGAGATAAGGGTTAGTGGCCAACCCGTGTCGGATATTGTCAAACCGCCCAGAGGGCCTCCGACCAGGTTTAACGACTGTTATCTGTTGATAACAACCGGGACCGATGGCTTAACGTGCCCTCCGAAGCACGGAAACGCGCATGAAATTTGCCACTAGGAGGTATTTAATTAGCCTCGTCATTTGTCCAAGTTACTTGACTTGACAGATCGGATAAAATAAATAGCCTTGGATGCTTTCAGCGTCTCGTTTAAACGTTAAAGGCAATAAAACTGTAATAGATTGCATTTTTAATTTGTACACTACAGTGTTTCGACGTCCATTTACATCAGGGATTTTGTTTCGAGGGATTTAATTGAAAATTCAGCAATAGAGATTTATTTTTGCAACTTGTTTTGGCTTTCGGTCCCGGTTCGATTTAAAGCGATAACTATCTCATCATTTGTCATTTTATGCTACTTACTAGTCTACAGATTTCTATGAATTTGTCAAACTATCTAGTGTGATTAGCCTGCCGGTCAACCATTCAAAAGGGGAGTAGTTTAATCGATGAGTAGTTTATTCTTCTAATACCTTCGGTAAAGAAAAAATCTCCCAAATGACTTAATTTCATTCGATCATAATATCCATAGGATACTAATATGGATGCATAATAAATATTTGAAATCCAGAACACAGTACATCTATCCGAAATACGTAAATAATATGTAGATACCATGCTCCTAATTGCTCCGCGGTGATAAAATGCATGTAATTGTATGGTAGTACATCCGCGATGACGTCATACCGTGTAATAAGAATTCGCAATAAAACATATTGTATGGAAAGTGAGGAGGTTTTTTGCGACAAAAACATCGCTATAACTAGCTTCAACGTTGCTCGCTTTCAGTACAACTAGGCCAATGGAAAATCAACTTATTTGGTTTCGAACTACAAAGCGCATATCTGTTTCGATGTACTACACCGGTGCATACATCGCAACTATGAATGCTTTGTTTTGACGCGTCATTATTCACCAACGCGTGCTTTCGGAACAAAGGCTTTTGAAAATTTCAAATATAATTATTTTATAACATGTGTTTTGAATAACATTCTGTGACTGGTAGCACACTGCCGCGGAACTGTAGTAGCGGAACCGCTGAATGATCCGCACACGTTGTCGATCGTATGGCGGGCGGAACTCCAGCGAAATTGCCTGTTCTAACATCAAGATTTAAGTTTTGCGCTATCTCTGTCGCGCTGATACGCCGCCCAGCTTTATGTCGGTTACACCTGCGCTATCATTTCGCGGAACGCGGAGCTGTAGCCGGGTATCGGATACGCAGGACCCTCCGAATAGCGGACTGGCATGGTGACCACCACACCACAAGGGTAGACAAGAAGTAGTATTGACGGTAGAAGAAGTGGATGTACGAGTAATAATCGTAACTCACCGCTCAAACATCGTGGATCTACTATCAATTAAATTAAAGTAGGTCAAAACACTAATTAATAAACATGTTCTTACATAAAATTGAATAGATAAAAGTGCGGTTGACAGGCAGCCAACTAATCGCGCTTGTTCGTAGATACAAATGGTTCACTTCCGGCACGCATGCAACATGCTAAATGCTAAGTCAATTTGAAATATTACCTGCAATGATAAAATTTGTAAAATTACGATATCCTTATATCAGCTGAAGGAATAAGGTACCATTAACGCTTCACTCATAGGCCCGCACTAGGATTCCTATTTCAGGGGAAAGTATACACTTGATTTTAAAGGAGTGCCGAGAGTTTTTTCCGCCGACTCTTTTCTCCCGGCCTACCTTAGCCAAAAGGGCGCCTAAAGCCGATGACCGTATTATTTGACGTTCATCTAGTGTGTACGTGTACCTTATGATGAAAAAAAATTTTGAATTTAAATTTGAATAATAACGTTAAATGAATTAAAAATACAAATTTTAAGATTACTTATCTTTAAGCCTTAAGTGTTGTAAAGCGGTCCTTCTGCCGCTATGGTAGGTATGTCTGAAAGCCGACGTTTTCATTTGTTCGGTATATAAGCATTGAACATGCGACTACGTGCAGACGTGAAATACATATAAACTACATTAAGCTCCTCAATTCGCCTTTGTTGCGTTACATATGGATTTAAAATGATTTCATTTATGCACTTACCGCCGCGCCGGTAGACGCAGCTTTCAGCGTAAGCGGATTAAACTCTATGGATTTTTACCTGAATATACTCGCGATGGAGCTACGAAATAGTGTTGTGTGGAACGTAAACGAACTGGTTCAAAAATCGAACAATTATAATTTTAAAAGAAGCATTTAATCTTTAAAAAATTACCTTTTACCGTAACAGTTTCAGTTTGAAGAGGTGATTAGCAGTTTTTGGTTCCGGAAAAAGTTATGTTATTATTGCTGCATTAAATTTTAATTTGTATGTTTAAAGGAAACAGCTTGTTTTTCAGGATGAACTTGTATATTTAAAATAGTTCAAAAAATCTTTGTTTCTTTAAATTATTACGGTGGTGGTAGTAGTATTCCGAATTAATGTACACGACGGCACATTTGTTTGAGTGGTTACCACGACAGTCCACCACTCGATGGGTCCCGGGTTCGATCCCCGGCAGACATGTTAATGATGAATTTAGATTTATGCTCTTGGTCTCAGTGTTTGTGTATTGGGTTTGTATGTGTCAATGGCGCCCACGACACAGGGAAACCCCTAGTGTGGGGCTGTGAGCGTGAAACGTTATTTACTTAATGTATGTATGTAAAAATTGTGAATTTTTCACTGAATTCTTTCCGTGTAGAATTCCGAACTAATTCGTCACGAATAGGTAAACTAAAAGCGCCTTAGCACCGAACAATTTTTCCCAACACTAAAAGTAGTGTTGAGTGGCGTAACTTTAACGGAAATCTATAACCATTGAATTACTTATATGGAGGCACTTCATTCGAAGCCAATGCGCTTTTGAGTGTACCTACTCTCTCTAAGCAATGGAATAGTGAGGCCATGAGTTTTTTTATTCTGCATCTTATACCAATATCTATTTTCATATGTACAATCAAAATTAACAGAATAATCGTAGAGTGGCCGTTTGTTGCTCACTATCCATAGATTTTCTGTTAATGATGTTTTTTGTTTAGTATTATTTACGACTTATTGATACTTAACTATTTATAAGTTTTTGGAAATAAATATTATTATTTTCTATATTTATAATAAATCTGTAGAGAGGTCAATTCTGTACATGATTCAATATATTTCCAAAATAACTATCAGGGGGTGATTAGGGATCGATACTGATGCCAAAAATGCAATCAGTAATATTTTTGCCTGTCTGTCTGTCTGTCTGTATAACCGTTATAGAAATAAAAACTACTAGACGGATTTTAATGAAACTTGGTACAATTATTTTTCATACTCCTGAGCTGGTTATAGTATACTTTTCATCACGCTACA
>DWQK01001228.1:0-16367 GCA_018231225.1 Noctuana stator
TGCCCTGTGGATCCAGCGGTTTCCCGCTATCTTCCTCAGGTCATCAGTCCACCGGGCCGGAGGGCGACCTGTGCTTAGCCAATATAGATCAATAATATGAAAGTATGTAATTATAATATATATAGATGAATATAATATTAAAGTAATAATGTATTAAAGTATTATTTTATAATAAGAACACATAGAATTGGCGTGTCGGCTTGCGCCGTTTTGTTCGCGTTCTCAGAACATTCATGTAGATATCATAAGTTTTGACAAGCCACTGACTGAATAGACAATGCAGCGGATGGTCTTTCATTCTATTCATTCGTCCTCGTGCTCTTTGTTATTGAGCTTTGTAGAATATATTGTAAGTATAATAATACAGACAATTCATTTAAAAACGGAAAAATCTGTGTTGAGCTTGCACGTGTATTGTGAATTACTCGTATAGCCTGGAGGCACGCTCTGCACGCAGTTTTATTTTTACACTTCTGATAAAATTGGATTCCCGTAGTTTTCAATTTCTCTTGAAACTTGAAACGACTCGCTATATCCAACCTATTCACAGCTTAATTTGTTTATTAATTCTATATACTAAGTATACTAAATAAAAATAAGTAAACAAAAGGCGGACTTTATGATGAAATTATAAGGTCCAGCAATAAAAGACAGAGAAAGGGTTATGGTAATATGACTTATGAGGTTAACTTATAAACCTGTAAAGTAAATAAGAGGTTGCGAATATTGCGATTAACAAATTAGATACAATAAGTGCTAATTTGGACTTTAAATATCGGTTAAATTATAAACTATGGTATATAATACCATACATTATACATAATGTAGGTATATCGTCAAAAATGTGAGCTACAATCTTTCTTCCTGTCAAGGTTATCTATGAAGGTACGGGTTGTACATTTTCGGAAATGTTTTGCCACTAAAATGTTCGTATCTCCGGCGTAGTCGTAACTTCAGGAGATAAGTTTTCAATTTAAACTTTTGACTTTGCCGAAGTTAGCGTACCTATAACATAATTATATTATAGGATAGGAGGTTCAGTAAAAGTGGATTGGTATTAACTACTTTTTGCTTTAACTGTCAGTTTTCAATCATGTTTTTTAAATATGTTGCTAAATTACGGGCTACAGGCATTGGAATAATAATAAAAAAGTATAGACTTATTAGATATAACAATATATGATTTATTTAGAGCCCTTTTTACTTATTATTTATTTTAAGCCCTACTAGTGTCTGTGCAAACAAAGCCGCTAATGTCCTTATACGAGCCTAAAAATCATTATCATATTATTATCATCTATCTATACTATAATAAAACTGTAGAAATATTTTTTCTGTACATTAAATATTTTTTCGAAATTTTAACTTGGGCTTTATTAATGATATAGAAGTCAAAAATGTATTTTTTAAAACTTTTGTCTGTCTGTCTGTCTGTGGAGGCATCACTTGAAACCAGTGAACAGATTTGAACGAAACTTGGTGAAGTTATCTATATGCCGGATTGACATATAGGATACTTTTTATCCCGGAAATTATTAGGGTTCCGTAGGGATTTACAACGAAAAATTGTATGGGCTTTTTTTTTATTTTCATCCGATTCGCTTGAAACTTACTAAATATCTTTATTAATACAAATAAAAAAACCCGTATTTCTCAGTTTTTTTATATTTTACCATAGAAGCTTAAAATACGGAAATGAAAGCAAATATTATAGTTATTAATAAGTATCCGGTCCATATTAGAGTTGGACGAACGCAAGTACCTTAATGGGACTAATTGTTTTCGAATACAAAATTAACTTTTACTCAGTAGTATTCTTACCAGTACGTATAAATAAATAACGCTTCACACTCATAGCCCCCGTGTCATGGGTGCCATGGACACACGTAAAGACAAATACCCAAACACGCAGACCGGTAACAGAAATCTGAATTCAACATTTAAACTTCTGTCCCGCCAGGGATCGAACCCGGGACCCTTCGAATGGTGAACTGGCGTGGTAACAACCACACCATACGGGTCGTCGTATAGACGTTAAAGTTTATCGAAAGTCATCTTGGAAAATATTTGTACATAATTTGGTTCGATGTTACGTTGGGTCAGCATAATTTATGAATGTCGGCAAATTTAAATACCTTAGAGGTCAAACAAGAGTTACGCAACTTTGTACAATTTCTAATGAGCTATTGGCACTAATTTCATAGTCTACGTAGACATTTTGCTGATAAGTGACCCTATATCTGTTTAAAGTTAAGCTCCTAAGTGTCATAATATTTGCCTTATTGTCCTGAAATTTATAATGCAATAGCAATTAAATTTAGATCTCCAGTATTATTAGTGTACATAGAGGGGCTGTTATCGAATCGAGGCGGCCCGGCCCGAGTAAATATACTCTGGCAAATTAATATTAATTCCGATATCGAATCTCGCTACCCTCGCGTTGTAGGGATACGTAAATAGAGTTTCAATTTAGCTATGTGGAATATATGTATATAGCCTAAGTAGATGTTTTTTAAGAAGAGGCTAGTGTGGAGGGGCATTGCGTGTAAATAGACGTGCGGTAGACAGCCAGGCAAACTTTGACTTCGGTAGTCTTTGTGCTTTGCTGGACTGCGTGTCGTAGAGGTTATATTTGGTGTTAGGTTTTGGGATATTTTAGTTTTTTAAATTGTTATTAATTTAATTACAGTTTCATAGTAAAATGATTGTCATTATTTTTTATAAATCTATATCCTTTTTCTTCTATAAGAATATTATTAATGATGTTCCAAAGACAGCCTTTTGACTTGTGTTTGATTTAAAATAGGTCATATAATATTGTTAAAGTATTAGAAAAACAGTTGCACAAACTTTAATTAATTGGTTCAGTGCATATATCATTAGGTTAACTCGTCTGAACTAGTCCTCTAGTTCTAATTACCAACTACCAACACGTAAACCTATATCTACTAAAATTTATGGTAGTATCTGTAATCAGTTTATCCCCTTATCTCGTATCGGATTTCCGTCACAGCGGAGTGAGGATTGAACGCCCACGCGACACGAGAGTACGCTTAGATCCTTAATATTATTTTATTTACTTCCGAAGAAGTGGAACAGTAAATAAAACTTACGTGTTATTAGTAATTTTTATGCATTAATTTATGCCCTTACATTATTATGATAGAGATAAAAAATAATTTATTACAGACTCCATATTTGTGTCCTTGTAAAATTACAACTTGGTGCATAAATAAAATGTAACAAATTTTAAACTTAAGGTACTTTTGTTTGGATTCTAATGAGAGCCATTCATTCTAAGCTTTATATTGATTAGCACACCCTACCTACACACGTACACGACAAATATTATTGTGGAAAAATCCTTTTAAGCAGACACCTAGTCTAAAAGGTAAATAACAGAAGTAGTTTGTAGATAAATACTTTGTCGGGTACATTACACATTACGGGTACATTGTACATTGTACCTACATTAAAAGTACCACTCGTAATCAAGATATTAATCATTAAACTTCATAGCAATTGAAGCTGAGTTAAATTTGAAACAGAGCTTAGCAAACTACCTACGTAACGTGTACGGTTACGAAAACAATAATTCGTTCTCGGTTGCGCTTCGTTCTCGAGTAATTTCGAGTGAGCCTCCTTGCCGCAGTGTGCAGAATAATCGAATCACTGTACCGTGCGCTATGTGTTGTTAACCCCATTTGTTGCCTGTGGCTCTCTAATAAAATTTTACTACGAAGGCACTGAAATTAAGGTCAAATTTATTTTAATCTTGTTTAATCAAAACAAGATTTACCTATTAGACGTTTTAATTTAATATTTAGCATAAGGCATTAAAAATGTTGTCTAAAGATAATTTTAATATGATATTTGAACAGAAATCAACTCGGTTTAAAACATGTGGCTCTTATGTATGCGATATGCGGCTAACATTAATATTTTCAAAAATTTGCTAACGCTAATACTCATACCCCTATTATAATTCCTATTTGTCGTAAGTACCATAGACAAACAATAATGCACTCTAGGGATGATACTAATCTAAATTCATCATTTTAAAATTTGAATGATGAATTTAGCTAGGAATCGAACAAAAGGTCTTGCCTTTAAATTTTTAATAAAAAAAAATGTTATTAAAAAAATATTTTTTTTTTATTAAAAAAAAAGAAAATTTTTATTCTAAAAGAGTCTAATACATAATTATTTAAAGATAGCATAATAGATGCTTTTTGTTAAGGTAACGTTCGGCTAATGCCATCCACCGTGTCAATTGACTGTACTATCCACCCTCTCGGGCGAAATTGCGGAAACAATAAACTGAGTGTAATAGACAAATCCTCGCTCACCATTATCATAAAAAGTCATAAAAGCCGTATTTCGTGTACGTTCTCTGAACGTCCTATGACATTTCAGGCCGACCTTTTCTAAATTGACCTAAAAATAGAACACTCTTATCCGTAGATTGAGACAAATTAACTCGGTGCAGTTTTATCAGATTTAATTCAGCTTTTATTTTTAGATTTGTACTTTAAATCAATTTCGTTACCTTTCATAATTTAAGAAAATTCTTCGGTTCAATGCCTTCTCTGTAACACTCAGGCGGGATAGGAGTTATGTTCAATTATTTTCCTCATAAACTTGTATAAAGACTTATGAGAAGACCAATACACTGATTTGTAAAAAAAAAGTTAAAAAAAGTAAGTTAAATTAAAGTTTAATGTGTAGTGATAATAGTTGTAATAAAACACGAGAACAACGTATCTATGTCTTAGTGCATTAAGAACTGAAAAGTGTTGGGTCAGTGCACCCACTCTTTTTTCATGATTTAGTAGCAATTTATGTTAACTGTAAATATTTAATTATTCTTCAATATATAGGCTATATCGTAATATCCTAATAGGTATCTATAAAACATTTATTGAAAGTGAGAGAAAAAAAAATTCTTGTACTTATTCAATACATCTTTATTACGTTTTTTATTAAAAGAACAATGATTTATACAAACCTTTATCACGTTTTCGACACTTTTCATTTATACAATAAATAATTATAATTATAATTATAATTATCGTTATTATGTAACCAAACTGAGTAGGATATTGTGTGAGTAGAAACCTTTTTCACGTTTTTGACTTTGTTATGTTACGATCGCCTCAAATATTTTATTTATACGATCTCGTAATTGGAATGAATTTCAATAGGGTCGTTGTTCGTTACCGAATCAAAAAGTCTTTAGTTACAGCACAAAAGAATATTTCGTTGAAAAAAATGCTTTTTGTAGAGACGGTGAAGTGAGATTATTAAAGTTATAACCATAACAGAAAAAACAGTCGTTCCTAACTGGTCACGACTCACGAACCATCATGACGACATGTCATTAAATAAAATCTATGATCGGGGTTAATTTCCTTTAGTTCTATGTAACCTCATGGTTTTTTGTTGATGGTACGATGTACGTTTTTATCGCTCTAATCGTTATTGCTATGACGCATTTTAACTTATATATATATTATATTATAGATATTTATATCCTTAGGTACTTTGACAAAATGATTCTACTACTATAAAACTTAAGTAGGTTAGAAAGGTTTTGGAAGGATATAGAGGACTTTATCTATTTAAAAATATGTTAAATTTTAATACGTGTATAAGGATAAACGGCTTAATTCACGTGTACTTTTAGAGACTTGATTAAAGTGTATTTTTAGTTTTTATACTATAATTTAGATCAGAAAGCAAAACATTAGCTTACTAATGGATACTAACGGTACTAATTGGATTTAAAGTAAACTAAGAATAAAAATACAAAAGTAGCCGTCCTTTTGTTTGTTATTTTCCACGACAAGGCGGTAAATCAATTTTAACGAGAAGAAGAAAAATGAAAAGTTTGTTAGGTAAAGAGTGTAGCATATGAGTTGACGTAGTTACGCTGTGAAACAAATCAAGTCTGACATTTGTAATCAATTTCTTGCAAATTTGCAAGAAATTAAGTGCATCTGCCCCATACCGGATCGTCGACCTGATGATGACGTCAACCAGATGCATATCTTTTCACTCCAAGAGCTTCGAACGTAAGACCTTTGTTCAGGACTGGCAGTTTTATTTGTTTCGTTCAGACTTTTTCCATTGTGTGTCGATTTTGTAAATATCCACAAATTATAATATTTAAGGATTATAACAACGTCGTTAAAATTTGATCGGTAGCAGACGTTGCACTAGATATTAAAGCCAAACAGCCATACTTAAAATTTGTGTATACGAGTAATCGATTTAGTCACAGCTCGGCTCGGACAAGTGTAAAGCTATTGTATAGCAACTGTTAGTCATGCGTGATTTGTTATATTTATAAGACGGCGTCAACGTCGAGAGTTGTTCAAAAGAATCTTTAAATAACGTGAAGTCGCTATGCTGTTGATTGCACTTCAATTAACTTTAATTTAAAAAAACATTTATGCTTAAATTGCTTACTTAATGACACCATACAGATTTTTCCTGTTAATTAGGGTTGCAAAAATAAGCGTGTTAAAAATATTAATCAATAATAATTTTTTTCGCCTACATTTTCACACTCAAAAAACAGTATTAGGTAGAACCTAGTGGAATAATGCTTTCAAACAAAAATTATTGGTTCCCATTAAAGTATCTTTTCAGTACCTACTCATAGTTTGCAACAATATCCATAGGTTTCTTTATAACACATATTTTATTACATCAGTCTCATTAAGTTGAACATCACTTCTCGTTACAATGGATACGCTGGAAATTGATATTTATTTCTTTGTAGACTTTCAATCTCTTTGTCTAGCTATACGACAGTAGCTACGCGTGGAGTATATCGATTTCAAAGATGAAGGTACCTTTTCACAAAGAAAAGTTATTATCTAAAACGTATTTAGACACGTGCTTTTAAATAATGGAATATCTATTTAGAAGCGGTATGTTGTAATTTTGCACTGTTTGGAGGTTGTAACTTGGAAGACAAATCTATAAGACACCTAAGCTACGCATGATAACATTATGGAGCTAATGATATAAACCTTTTTCTTTATAGTATGTACTGCATTGCAGTAGGTAGTAGATAGCAATAAAACATCAACGTTACAATGTATCCTTATAAATTCTCATGGAAACTGAGCGACTAACTCTCTCCAATTTTATTGAAGTTGACTTTGTATTGAAATATCCAGTTTGCAGGGCCGCGCTCGCAAAATGAAACAAAACGACATGGGTATTATGCCGCCGCTAAAACTGAATGAGAGCTGTGAAAACTTTATGAAATGTTTATCTTCTTTGTTTGTGCAATATTAAATTTTTGTACCCGTATTCCATATACAAGCCCGGCTTGTCTCCATGTAACAATGAACACACGTCCCTGCTGACAACTGAGTGGGAACATCGCAATGATATTACGGTAGTAAAAAAGTTTTAACGTCATGCGTTAGAATATCATGTGGGAAGAGGCGACAAAAACACGGTTTTACACTTTCCGGCTATGTTGTTGCTTAACATTGAAAGTTAAATTTATATTGTATGTAGTAGGCCTACTTACCTAAAAGATACGTTCATTAAAACTTTAAGAGAAGCTACATTTGACGTAAGTAAGACTTCAGAAGTAGGTAGGTAAGTAATATATTTTGTGTTTACAGGATGACAGAGGTCGCCTATAAAAATACATGCTGTAAACCGATTCCCATCGGCTTACCTTTGTGAGCCAAAAACACCCAGCAGAACCTCCTTCCACCCACGTTACGTCCTTGTTATTTTTTTAAACGGCTTGCACTAAAATCCACCCTGATACTGATAGGTACTTATAACAGTATATGGACATAACGTACCTACATAATACGTCTATAAAGTATTAAACTCGTACTTATCAAGTTACCCCGTAGTCTACGAGCGTTACTGACGCATCGTTATAAGTGTAAATATCAAACCTAATATGTATAGACGACTGAGCACAAGAATGAGATGACTAAAGAGTACGGATTTTCTCGTTGGTCTCTTAAGAATACTTACTAAATACTTGTTTTAAAAAGTGCTGATGTGACTTTTATATTTTATACATATTATACAATATACAAACTTACACTTAAATACAAACGAGTTATAGCTTTCAAAATTAAAATGCGTAAATATTGAAGAGCTTAAAGAACTTATAGAGCTTATAGAACGGAAATTGGTTGGTTGGTAGTGTGTTGAGTTTCAGTAGAATTAAATAATAGATAAAAAATTATAATTATTATGTATTTTTATCGATCCTATCATAAATTATATCTGGAAGGTTAACAAAGTACGAGTATATTATTATCTATTTAGTAATTAGGATAAAATTTGGTGGTGTAAGATTTGGTTACTCTAAAATCATTTTAATAACATACATTAGTGATTTATCAAGTAAATTAGTTATTATAGAATAAATTAATGTCACAACCATCAAAATTCAGTAGCTAATGTTGGTGCACAGCACTACATCGTTCTAGGCATCGCAGAGGCATCATTTCAATGCGGATCGTTGACCTGCAGCTTGCAGATGACGTCAATGAGATGCACCACTTTACTCTACATGTCTACTCTACTCTGTCTCTACACGGCTGCTTATTAAGATTAACACGTTTTCTTATATACTATTGGTTGCCCATAGTCAAAATTTAACTGTTAATCATTAAATATAGCTGATAAATAAGTGTGAAATTGTACAAGGAAAATATCAAAAATGTCGTAGGTATAGACCATTTGACGTTTTCAGAGTTCTTGTGATATGGAATGAAGGATTGCAGGAAAATGAGGTACCTATATTAAATATTTAGTAACATAATATGTGTCTCAACGAAAATTATAGAAACAGACTCCACTATGTCAAGGAGCATAGAAGATAATAAATAGGAACAATTTTCAATATTATCAGAACATAAAGGAATCACCTGTTTATCGAGTGACCGAATCGATTAAATGCTTCGAGAATGTATAGAAACATAAAGTTGTATGAGTAAAAATTACAAGTGCAGATACTTAGCATAATCATGAAGATATCGCTATCATAAAGTCTGGGTTTATTATTATTTATTATGTTAGATTAAATATATTATTTTGGCCAACAAACAAATATTGTGCTGTAAACTGTACTCCGAATAGCCTTTATAGCAGATTTTTACTTTAGTTTTACGGTGTACAACATCTAAACATTTTTACTTTCTTCTACGTATAATGAACATAGAGGAACATCGGTAGATGGGTACCTCAACAAACCTCATACTGTTATGAGTCTTACTCATGCGTATTCTTAATTAAAGGCGTCTAAATAATTTGCCTACTGACCTACTGATAACAGTAAACAACTAGTAAACGTGCAAGCATCTGAAATATTCGGTCCGGTTCAGTCCGGTGATCCGGGTTCAGTGATCTGGAAACAGGACTACCCCATATAGGAGTATACTCAGTGCTTTAATGGTGTAACTGACGTAATACTTTTTTCTAAGCACGTTTAGGTATAAAATTATTCTCATAGAAAATACAAGTAGGTAACGGGCTACTACGAGTAGATATGCTATAGCTCTTATTCCCTTTACACGTTAATTACTTGTTCCTAGGCGGTACAAAGTTCGCCGGGTCAACTAGTAATATATATTTAAGCGGTTGTCATAATAATTATCCTTTTCATGAGTAATCGTTATAGGTTATAGACAATATATTGCGTTATATTATTATCACCTCACCTATTCAAATCATAACACCCACAACACTGAAATGTTTCAATAATGATTTATATTTAGACGCTGAAACTCTAGGTATACATACATATTCATAAGTCTATTAATGATTCACAGTCTGTACCTACTTGAGTTGGTACAGACTAAATAATATAATATATGTGTACATAGTGTATATTACGTCGTGGGCAAATAGTTGGATCGAGGTCTGCCTGTATTTCTTCATATCATATTCTTGCCTTGCCTTGCCTTGCCTAAATTATCCCTTGTTTGGGCAAATACTGAATAGAGTAGACTGCCCAGTGGCAGGCACTGGAATACGTTTCACACGGGTTCCAGAGTCCGTATACCTATTTAATATTAAGCGGTATTAAAGATCAAACTGTATTGATAAGTTTTAAAAATTAAGTTACTAACGCAGTTTGAACACTGCGTGATAAAAATATATTATTATTAAATGAAAATATTTATTTTTTATGTAATTTTGATATACAAAATGTTACATAATTACGTAAATAAATATAGCAGTCCTACAAATGCAGGCCTGTATGTTTTTTCATCGTGTCTTACTTAACATTTCCTATTTTGTTTCAGAATGCCGGCGCTCCGGCTGCTGGGGCGGAAATGGCTAGCAGCCTCAGACGACCTCGTGTTTCCGAGCATATTCGAACTACTATTTCGATTTGTTTGGTACGTACCTTGAGATACATGAATATACGACACTTCTTTCCGGCGCGGTACGTTCAAGCCGGCTTGTTTTATATTTTTCTTCATAATACGAATATACATATTACATGTCAGTTGACTGTAGTAATACTACAATAATTAAGTATTCGAATAATTTCCAAAGACTCAAAACGCAGGACGCAGGTCCTTGTTTAAAAAAGTTAGGAACGCCCCTGCTTTTTTAACATCTTTTTTATGTTCACTGTCATTGGCTGACAACAACGAGCCGTTATTGTTTACTACCTTTGTCATGCGGTTTCACACGCGTTGATAATAGTAACCGTAATGATTGATAGCCTATAACCTTC
Source organism: Noctuana stator (assembly GCA_018231225.1). Lineage (NCBI taxonomy): Eukaryota > Metazoa > Arthropoda > Insecta > Lepidoptera > Hesperiidae > Noctuana > Noctuana stator. The sequence continues at coordinate 10,745 of DWQK01001228.1, forward strand.
CTCATGAATGTAGCTATCACACACAAAAAGAATTTTTCAAATCCGACTTGTACTTTCAGAGATAAGCGCGTTCAAACAAACAAATAAACAAACTCTTCAGCTTTATATATTAGTATAGATTAGGGCGAGGCTATAAACAAAACAAAGTGTCACTTTTGCTTTCCCGAAAAAATGTTTATTTTCCTGCTATTCTCATTTACGGTACATATCCCCCTAATTTGTAAGAGTTATTTTTACTTTGAATAGTTAATAAGTAGAAATAACTTTACATACAGTTTAGTCGAAGAACTTATTGCATTATCTGCTGTTGAATAAGTATAATAGTATGACTAACCTAGCCTCATTTTATAAACCTAGGTGCAAACTGATCTAACCTACATTTACATTATTCAAGGTTAACTTGTTGATGTAAACGCTAATTGTGGTGCGTTAAGTAATAAGAAATCGGTAAGTGAATCACTTTAATATTTCAAAGACTAAACTTGCATTGCTCGACAAATGGACGAATAACTTGATAACACACAAACTGATTTCAATGATTCGTTTTTTGTTAGAAAGAAAATACTTTAGTTGTAGTCTCATATTAATTTGGTAAATATCTGATTATGAGATCCGTTACAAAGAAACAGAACTCTTCAATACTTATGAGAACAATATTCGAGCCAATCTTCTAGTTTATCGAGCTTATGTTGAAGTTATTCTAGCAATAGAATTTTTCGATGATCAATGAAACTCTATAACGGCTTACTGTAAGGGTATGTTTTATGGTACAATTTGTAACTGATTACAATCAAGCTATATGTAAATGCGGTAAAGAAAGGAAAGCCTAGCTTGACCATGGTCGACCACGCTGTTCCAATGCAGATTAGTGATGTTACGAGTACGATTTAGTGGAAAAACCGAAGTCCGATAAAGTTCTTGGTCTTAAACTTTGCATAAGTCAATTTGGTTATATTACTGTACACTTAATATTATTAAGTATTACATAAAACACAGCTCTTGGGTATTCCAATTCTAATCTTGTCTTGTTTAAATATTTAATAAGTAATTACAAAAGGGATTCCCTTATTACGAATTCCCTTTACATACAAAGAGAAGCGAGGATAGCGCTGCTTAAATAAGCAAGATATCTTGAAATGAGCTGAGTTAATGCCATCATTTATGTATAAGGCAGATTTAGGTATTTTTCTAACCTCCACTCAGTTAGCTACATGCGATGCGATGCATTGCTTTGCCAAAGAAATAAACTTCCTTTGTGGTTAAAGTTTCAAGAAACCACAGCGTGTTACACAATAACCAGCAAGGTTTCTATATAAAATCTTGTTTATTACTAGATTAAATTAAGCTGAGTCAACTTTAGCGTTCCTTAGAATCCAGGGCAGCTCGTAACCTCGTGTAAGTTTACAATCGAGCTTATCATTTAATGTTACCCTTATAATTATTGATTAATTTGTGGGCTGTCGTAATCAATTAATAAACAAAACTTTTTCAAGTAAATTAAACTTTACGAAGTATATTTCTATGATTATACTTAAGTACAAAGTACGAGTAGATGGGTTAAAAATAATTAAAAATAGCGCTTCGAGCTTAAGCGTACCATGGACAAAGACCAAGTTAATTACGCAAACACCAAGATCGAGAACAGAAATATAAATTCATCATTTAAAATCCTGCCCCGCGGGGAGTTATACCTACTCTTTGAATAGCGAACGGGCACGGTACTCGTAAACACTACAGCACACGATTTGTCAAATTAGTGTAATTACCTTTGTCATTGGTGTATATAATCCATTAAATTAGACAAGACAAGACAGATTATATAACCTAATCTTCCTGTCAAAAAAATAGATAAATGAAACATTTCACCAAATTTCTCGTCGTTTGCTATCACATTGGCAAGAACCTTATCCCTTTCATCTAAGCCACTTGTTGATACTGACATTAAATATGAATGAACTTTCACTCATCCAATATTGAGAAGCGCTTTCGTCTTCTCTGTGACCTTCTCATCTCAAGATGATTGCTTCATAATGGATTTTAAATTGTCACTACGTCAGACTGATTGCCTTTATTTGCTGTCCATTGCGAACGCTTAACCCTTTAAACGGCGGACATTTCATTAGCTACAGGCGTTTCGTATCATTATTCAATCGAGTGTCCGTCTCTTATTCTACTCGTATCTGTATAAGCCATAACCCTAGATTTGTTTGCAGGTTGGTTCTCATAGCGCTGGTGGTAGAAATACTCTACCCTATCACATGGCAGTGTCAAACCGATGGTTGGCACGGCGGTGCCTTCGTAAGGCTCTATTTGTGCGGGACTTTGGCGCTGCAGGCCATACTTCTGCTATTGTTGGCAGCCCTGGCACAGCAGTCTGCTCGAGGTACCATTACAGACACCGACGCAAGGAAACTCGTCTCACCGTTATTGCTATTGAAGTGAGTATTATTCTACTTGTTAAATCCTTCCGAGTTCTGATTTAGTTTATTTAGAGTTCAGATTTGTCTGTAGAGTAAACAGAAATTACTTATAATGCCTATACCGTTGTACTTTATGTTGTATTGCCTTATTGTAAATCACAGATACCACAGTAGAAATGAATGTAATTTTTCGTTAGTTTCACATTTTTTAAGCAACCAAAGTATTTTTATGCCCGGTATCAAAATCAAACAATTATTTATGAGTACCTACCATTTATTTCATTCAACTTCTTTGATATCGGACCTTGGACTTTGAAAATACAGCAATGAACCAATGAATATTTTTTATAAAAGCTATTTAATTTTTTCGCTTCATTTTGTTAACTTTTTCGATTGTACAAGAGCCTATATAGGTATAAGTATAGATACATCATGAATAAGTAGAAGCAAAAAGTTGCATATAACGAGCGCCAGGCAGCGCCACTACTTCCGACACGGTACTGCATTACTTCTTCGCACAGTTTGCTGTAAACAGTGACACCATATCAGTAAGTAGGTTCAGTAGAACCACTTGGCTACTGCCAAGATGTTTCCATCATTTCCATATAAGTTTTGTTATGTATATTTACAAATTTTTACCTTGCAAATATTTTGAAGATAAAATAACAGTAAAATAGATTAAAAACATTTGTTTACAGAAAAGAAAAAAAAAACTAGTCTCCTGACACAAAAATAAATTTTGTGAAAATGAGCGCATTTGTTCCGGATAAATTTACTTTGTAGTCGACTTGGCCGCGAAAGTTTCGGTTTCTTTCCCCATTTCAGTAATTCCTTTCCTTCTTAAAGTTTTTCCAAGTTAAAAAATTCGACGAAGTTCTCCGCGGAAACTCTTATAAGTCTAACTAAAGTGATGAGAGTATGAATTTTGTATTATTATTACAAACCATTTCCTAAATGAAAATTCATATAGGAAAAATAAAATATAAATTAAGTAAATAATATAATATAAATAAGTTAAGAAGTTATTCTCTGTAGGGTAATATAGCATACATAATATATTAATCGAATCACCGCCTAATATATGTCCCATACGGCCATCTTCATCCGGAGTAATCCGGACATAATGGAATACAGATTTAGTTGATGGCTGATGTGTCTTACATACTACTAAACACTCACTTCGCCTGAGTTCAAGCCTTTTAATCTGTGTTCTCTGTTAGGTAGCCTGTTCCAAGATTGTCGAGAGGAGAGTAAATTTTCATATGATTACATTGTAGGTACCTACTTACTTTAATAAAATCACGATATTACAGAAATTCTACGAACACTTCACTTAAAATATGCGTTTCAATTCCAAATGTTTCAAAGTTTCTTTCTTTTACCAACTCCTGTGTAATAACAAATAGAGTCTCTGGAGAACCATACATTTCTTAGTATAAGATGAAGACTGGGTTAATATTCAGTAGATACCTAAGTTCGTATTGTACATAAACTTATTTAATAAAGGAGTTAGTGTAAAACAAATTGAAATATAGCTTCTAGAACTCGATTTGATTGTTTCTTGTCTATAGGAATTCATTTTATAAGAGATGATTTTCTATATAAATACTAGATAATACAGTCTGATATTGGCTGACTCCACTTCAGACATGACTTCAGACGACTTAAAAGACTTTTGATACTACTTTACTACGATTTTTAATTAAACTTAGTTAACCATTTTAACATACGAGTATGTACATACTAAATTAATTAATACAAACCTTAGAAAGAAATTAAAACAGTATTCGTAAACACTTATATTTGTATTGTTGCATAAAAATTATTACAAAACTGCCTAAAACGACAAAATGCAGCTGACGCTGCACTTAAGTTATCGCGGCACAAATTAAAGTGCCAATATCATTGGTTTTATGATAAGCATGTTTGAAGTCGTTTAAAAACTATAAGAGATAAATATGTTTGTTGGTTTGCTAGATTTTGCATGTCGACTTGTTGATTATAATTCCTTATTTTTATTTTCAGAGTGCTGTTAGTGTTGCCAGAAGTGGCGTTAAATGTAATGGGAACTATGTGGATGTTTTGCGAAATGATTGAATGTTCTGTAACCGATAAATTCTCTAGCATAGTAATACAAAGTAAGTATTTAAAATTAAATATTACCTTTATTATCATTATAAATAATAAATTTTAAGCTAGTCTTTAGTCGTTCTAGTTTTTATGTTAAAACGTAGGTTAGGTTGATACATTTGTATCATAAAAAAATTTAAAAACTAGCCTAAAAAGAGATTTTGATATTAATTCATAGCTTTGCTTTATATCATCCCTATATCTTCATTTAAATAGTATCAAAGCAAGGCCCACCCGGTCTCATGCTAAAATAAGGCTTTTAAGACTTAGACCAAGTCACGGAACGCAGCTGAGGCAACACAAATTAAGGACAATGCCATTCAGGGTAGGTATCTCTACATAAAGCTTCTAATAGAAGTTATTAAAGATAAACTTGCTCGCGCAGCTGTACCCGGTACTTAATGTTTGCGCTGAACGTTCTAGAACTAACAGTGTTATGTATAAACTAATAGGTAGTTTATTTCTGAACACAAAGCAGTTCCGCCTCTTTGTTTTGTTACTATGTAGTTGGTTTATAGTTGAATGTTTACTGGGATAATTAATTAATACTACTAGATAAGGTTGTGTTATTGTATTAAGGCTACATCACTCTCGGTAACCTGACCAATCTTAAACTAAACTATAGTAGGCATGTGCGTGCAATATACAGCCCATGCCCGTGAAAGTAGGTATAAAAAATCTAACAACACATAAAGCCCTTTATAATAAAAAAATATCTAATTTAATAGGATGGCAAACGTCTATACTGTCAGTTTCAGATTTTATGTAGTAGACACTATTTATATACAATTGATTATAGGAGGTAAGGGTGGAAATAAAATATTGATGTGATGATAATTATGAAATATATTTTTATATATTATATATTTACAATGGAAGCAAGTACACGTCCGTCTTATCAGGTCCTAATTTCCTGCCTAAGTCGCACGGAAACTTCTTAACGGATCAATAAAAAAATATATAAATAAACACACCCGAACATAGAACCTCCTCTTTGAAGTCGGTGAAAAGGCTTGATTCAAAGAAATAGGTAGCGCGGTCTTCCTTTACTGCAATGTTTCACAATTCGCGTG
>DWQK01001229.1:0-16367 GCA_018231225.1 Noctuana stator
TCATTTTGATGGAAACTAGTACTTAACTTGTTAGCGAGCTGATTTCCTATAAGGTGTGGCGATGACCGAGCCAGCCAGCAGCCAGCAGCCAGCGGCCAGCAGGCAGCGGCTCGGCTGCGTGCTGCGAGTTGGAACTTAGCAACTAAGTGCATTGTCAGTGGTGATGCAGTAACGGCCGGGGCCGGGCCCGCTGCCACTGGTATCCGATATCCCGATGTTTTGCTCATAATTATGTTATATTTCGTAAGTCGTTTCTTTATAATTATCTTTGTTCCATTTATCAATAAAATTTTATAGTATAACTATCAATCTAATTGTATGTATGCAATTTTATAATTTTAAATTTGGTGTTAGTGACTTTGAATTGCAATTTCGGTATTATATTTATTTGTATATTCTATTGATTTCTTAATAATATTTTCTATTAAAATACATGGTGATAATTAGTCGGTAGATTTTAATAGTTTTGGCACTTTCTAACAGACAAATACCTAGATGAAAATCAATTAAATCATTTAGTAAATTTGTTTTTGATGTATAAATATAGAAGATGTACAGAGTCGGCCGGAGGAGGGAGGGAGGTGTATAAACTGTAATTTGCCTTTAATGAGACGTATAACTGTATCATATAAACATGACGTAGCCTTCTCGTATCTGTATATTAGCTGGCGGGCGCTCGCGCTCGCGTTGTATTCAGAAATGTATTATAAATATTATAATGGTGATTCAATCTTATGGAATATATTTAAATAAATAAATTGTTTATGTTTAACGCTTAATATCTGCCTTTTATTTCCATTCCTTATACCTACGAGGGACATTAAAATTTGAAAAACTGTCTAATTGAAGATGACTATATGATTTAAAAAAAATTGTGAAGACAATGATTATCATTGTCTTCACATTGTCAAAAGGTGCCGTCGAGCAGCGCGAGGCGTGCGTCGGGCGGGCGGGCGGCGCCCAGCAGCTGCGCGGCGGCGACGCCCAGCGCGCCCGCCACCAGCAGCGCCATCACCACCGAGCACACCAGTATGCCCTTGTTGGCCGCCTTGCACATACTCCGATTTTTACTTATTCTATAAGTATGCAATTTTCAATGCTCTCGTGTGACTGAAACATGACAGAAGTTGACAGAAATTGTTTCAGAGACAGATTAATTTGACAACGTTAATTTGAAAAGAATAAAAAAATATAAATTAGAATAGTCTTAAACAGATTGTAATAAGGTTGTGTTCAATCACTAGCCATATTTTGAGCCATAAAGGTTTGTTTTTATTTTACAATAGATTTTCAGACACCCATTATTTCAATAAAATTATCCATCAATGGATTTTAGTGGACCAAAGGCGAAGAAAAGAGATATGTTATTCCATTTATTATGCTTATACAAATAAAAATCTTAAAGGTTTGCAGCAACTTCTTAAGGCAAATGAGTTTAAAGACCTAAAACTTTTTTGTTGTTGTTAATTTAAATAAATTTTTAAAAGCCATTAAATAAAATGCAAACATTATTAAAAAAAAACATTTAATCGTCGTTCATAACAGCTTTCAACCAATCACCGACCGCCGCTAAGCTGACGTAGAGCGCGGGCTCACAGGTCACAGCGCAGAGCTCGTCGTGTCGCATGAGGCCCAGCAGCGTGGCGCCCTGCAGCAGCGGCGAGCCGGCGCACAGGCTGCAGGCGGCGCGGCCCCGCGGCGCGCCCGCGCACAGCGCCGCCCCGCGCGCCGCACTGCCTGCGCGACACTGGCTCGCAGGCAACACATGCACCACGGCTTCGAAGAGGCTACGCATAGATGGTTCTATATTTGTTCTACTCCTAAAAATGGTAAATATACTCTACAAATTGGAACTTTAATAGTGTTTCTCATGTGTCTCATACTGACATGTGATTTACCTAAATCTCCCAAATCCAATTATGAGAAGTCTTTCTCCTATAGTTAGCAAACAGTAATCTATCATAGTTGGCAGGTTTAATATGTTTCTACCGGTTGATATTCTGTCTGTAGACTTGAGTGCTACGATATCATAAGTTTTATTTATACTGTTGTATTGTGGGTGCTTTACTACCTCTGACACTGAATGGGTTCTGCTATATCTTGAATCTTTAAAATTATGTATCATCACAAATGAGTCCAAGTTTTCCTCTTCAATTGATTCTATGCAGCTAGCGGCCGTCACAGTCCAAAATTCAGATATAATAGAGAGAATGCACCCATATATGACGTCATTTGGAGTCATTTTTACCAAAAAAAGCACATATGCTTCCTTATCATTAGCTGATTCACCACCTGTTTGATCAGGATGTATTACATCATCATCACTAGATGAAGACAGGAACTTCTCAGTGTTAGCAACTTGCAGCTCTGTAGAGACAGTTGTAACTCTTGTTAATTTAACATTAAATTCAAAATATTGTGTTGAAGCTTTAGTTTTTTGTGATGGTGTCCAAGTGCATTGAATATTTGGTGACAATGTGGTCCTTGTTTGCATAGCTTCAGTGGATTCTTCAAGATCACTGAATGATATATTTTCCTCAGGTTCAATGAACATCTGACTAAATTCTTTTTCATTGTCTGGACAAACTACGAGATGCAATATTAGAAATGTAAGAAGCACAATAAACACAATTAGCAGAACAGCTTCTAGTATTGAGAGCAGCAACTCTGTAGCTGTGAACGCCCGGCACCAACCACGGCACTCTTTACAGGATGTGTTGCACATTGTCCACTCATTGTTGACTGATGTAATGTGACTTTAACTCATGACTACCTAGATTGCTTCAAGTTTTACTTGACATGAATTTACCAGAAAAAAGTTTTGAACTGTTTGTGACTTATGGCTTTTCTCTAAAACAAACAAAAATTAAAATTTAGCTTAATATATACAATGTAATAAATGTGTGTTATGATTTCTACAGTAACTACCTTTTAATTTTATCAGCTTTATGTTTCATAGGTACTATTATAGGTCTTCTAAATGGCCTCTCCCTACACCCAAACCTAAGCTGTCCTGACTCCTTGCGTCCTCCGAACCCCCCTCCCAGTCTTCGAGGCTTCCAGCCTTGCAATTTTCGCTCAGCTTCTCTTTCTACCAATATTTCAGCGCCATCTATGGATTCCTTCTGCATATGTCGGTGGGCTCGCTCCATACTAATAATACTGTCAAACTCAACAAACGCATACCTCTTGGATTTACCAGTGACTATGTCTGTGACGAGACGACAAGATACTATTTTTCCACACTTAGAGAACTCTGCCTTAATAGTTTCCTGTAAAATTATATTAATTAAGAAATTATACTAAAAAAAATAGCATCATAATTAACTAAATCTGTTAACAAAGCTTTATTTTAAAGCAAGCAAAAATTTTACCTGAGTAGTTCTTGGATTGAGATGAGTAACAAAGACAGTGTGGCTGGGGTCGCTCCTCACCAGCTTGTTAGGCACGTATTCCGAGAGCAACGCCCGCACTATTGCGCGATCGTGCGGCTCGCTATCAGTCCCTGCAGGTCAATTATTATAACATTACGACCAAACTTTATTGAAAGCTTTTTATCTATTTTTCGAATACAGAGTTAATCTTACCATCGATTGACCCGATTTTTATTGGATCATAGATTTCACAGGCGTACAATGCATAATCAAAATCCTTGTTACGAGGCATTGTAAATTTCAATTAATTAAAGAATAATTGCACTAAATTTCCCTATACAATGGGAAGTCAACGAGCCAACCCAACTGCAATGCAAGTGCAAGTCAAGCAAAGCAAAAGCAAGCCGCTTGACTAACATGACTTGACTCAACTCAAGGCATGTCATCTGTCAAACTAATCTTACGTCAGGCAAGGTGCCACTGTCACTTCTTTGTCATAATTTTTTTCTCTTAATAAATAAGGACTTCTTGCCTGTTCTTTTTTTAGCCAAATTCTATATAATAAAGACAGGACTTGGGAATTTTGGGTCTGAATTAAAATTAATTGAATTATTCGCCAGCAACAAGCGAGGTAACAAACTCTCCGCATATTATACCGAGCGAACAAAAATTAGGTACTTCAATAATGTAGCTAATTAAAGTTGAGTTACTGAGTACGAACTGCCCTTGGCGTGGCGGCAAAATTAAATATGGAAACTATGAGATACATTACTAAGTTTTTCATATTTTATTCTTCGTTGTGTTTTCTTTTCTCTCTCGATATTAGCCGGGGCATTAAGTAAAATAATGCCCTGGCCGCTATTTCTCGCTCTGATAGCGATCAGGGGGTGCGGGAAACTGCGATAGTGATCGCGCTACCACGTACCACCGCATGAAAACTAGCAAGACGTTTAGGAGACGAAAAAATCTGCCAGCTGGAAGAAGATATAAATTAAACTTTTTGGGATTCCTTACATTATTTAGGTCTAAGTATGAAAAGTAATATTTATTCTGCATGCATGCGTTACTCAAATTATTCTCGTTGAAATTGTTTTAGTATGTAAGATTTAAGGTTACGATATAATTATCAATGCTGGGACTGCTGGGGTAGCAAGGGTGAGAGATAAAGATGTAGATGTACCAAGACTACGAAGCGTAAGAAGTGATTGGCAAATAGTAAATAAGGTAGTTAATAGATAGGATGCATTCTTATATTTTTCTTAGCATTTTTTATGTTGAATAAATTAAAATAAATAAAACCCACTTAGTATATTAAAAAGCACTTCCTCTATTTTTTATCAACTGAAAGTATTTGAGATAAAAAATTTATGCACAGCTATTTTACACTAATTTAACATTGAAAAATTGTTTGTTAAACATTTTCAAATTACCATTATTTTTATATAAAAAATAACCTACGAAATCTCCCTTGGAATAAATTTTACCCTGCAATAAATTCACATATTTAATCAATTACTCTTGTAATATTCTCTAAATACTCAAACAATGTTCTCTGCGTTACTAAATATTATTAGTTTTTTATTTTAAAATTAAAATAAAACATGGAGTCCAATAACCAATACAATTTTATATTGCAAAAACAATAATATATCTTTAACCCATTGTTACAGACGAAAGGAAATAATATTTTTGTGTTCTTTAACATTAAGCACAGTTGCATACTAGAGTACCTGTATTTACAATGTATTTATGACCAAAAGGCTCAAGTACAGAACTAAACTGCACAAATATGGTAGGATTAAATCTAATAACAACTACTGGGCAACATCATTATCATAAAAACAACTGAAAAGAATGAACATCTTGTGTTTAATTTTGAAACAATAATGATTGAGGAATGAGGGGTGAGGGCAATGATATTAATAACTGATAACACATTCCAATGAAAGACTGCTAACAAATAGTAAATGAGAATGCTACTAGTGCACAGGCACTTGCAGGGAAGTTAGCAAAAACTTGTGAAGGCTCTCAAACTGTACAAGTTGGGAAATAATGTTTATCACCAATTTGTTAAACTAGGAATTATATACTTTTGAACACAATATCAACCCATCAAACAGGTTGCAACAATTTGTTTATATGCAATAACGTTTTATCATTTGCATAGGTCTTATTGCTACATTTGTTATCGCACTGGCTGTTGATACCTTCTTTCATGATCAGAAAGGAGTTTCGAGTCATTGCCAAAACATTGTGTATAGTGCATGGAGCCAGTTTGATTACAAGCAATTACTTTATGCAGTGTTTTTAAACTTAACAAATTTATGAAAAATAGCTGTCCATGTTAGTAGTTAGAAAACATTTTCTTCACAGGCCTCCAATTATCCAATACAATCTCTATACATAAATTAAACGATACAATAAAGTAATGGAATTTTCCGCAACATATTTCAAGTTATGTTAGTTTCTCTTCACTGTGTCACAGTACAAGTTCTGGTCACAAATGGTAACCAATGTTAATTGAGAGAGGGAGATGTGCCATCATCCCACACCACGTCAATACTAGGCCATTTAGTCTGCAGGCAGGTGAGCATGGGGTCCGTGGTGGCTGCACGCATTGGGCACTCAAGGAGCGCAGCACGCCCCGTGCGGTATACCACACGGCCACCAGGATTGCTGCGTGACAACCCATTATAGTGGTGCAGAGTGAATGTGTCTGGAGCTCCACGCTCACATCCAGGGAAAAATTCATCCATGAAGGCGCTTAGTAATATTATTCCTAGGTTTTCAGAATCTAGTTTTCGCCTCATTAATTCTACATATTCAGGCTCGCTAACCAGATCTGCAGCACAAAGTACATCTTGAAGTGCTGCAGATGGAATAAAATTATTTCCTTCAGGGTCAAATGACCTGAATATTCGTTCTGCTGATTCACCTACTGTCTCAGGAGCAGCCAATCGCCGTTCTAATGAGAATAACACAGTCAAGTGAGTTTCTGATGCCAACACCCACACTGGATGTTTTGGATTTTTATAAAAGGAGCCTACAGTACAGTATTGCATATGTTCCATGATGGTCAGGAACCCAATATCGTTTTGCTTCTCAATTCCTCTCAACTGTAAACCACCCACAACCTGTTCATGGTCCCACACATGGGCAACTGCCCTTCCAGTCAACATTAAGTTGATCAGGCCTTGTGAACCGTAGCCGTATGTCGAATGTATCAATGGGTCAGACAATTCAGCTAATTCAGCCTCTACAGTATCTACTCCCTTACTAAGAATCACACTATATAACAAAAGTAGTACACCATACTTGTCTTTCAAAATACGAATGTTTCTTGTGTAAAACGCTTCCACTTCTGATAATGTCTGAAAAGAATGCACCTCAATTCTGTGGTGGAAATAGTCAATGGCATCACATGACTGTTCCTCTACACTAACATTGACGCTGCTGCTGGTCTCTGCTTCCGCATCGTTTTTCCGGTAGACGGCCACATTGTACTTAGAAGCTAGGCACTGGCTTATCATAGTACACACTGCCCTGACCAGTAGAGAATTGCACTTTTCAGATGTTAAATCTTGTAGGCTATGGCCTGGTGTTTCTGACAGGAGAATTTTAAGTAGAAAACCCTGCACTGGGGCGATGGCAGCGCAGGGACCACCTTCCTGCTGGATGAGCGCGCTTGGCTCGTCGGGGCTAAACTGGAAACCTTGCGCCCAGCGCCTAAATACGTCCTCCTTAACATTATCGCCCCACAACAATCGCCGCGTACTGGCCAGCTCACGCTCCAACCTTGCTGTCCCAGCACTCATGTTACTTCTATTTTCTATTGTTATATTGGAACTAATGCTTTCGTCTTCGTTCAATCCGTTCAACATTTGTACATGGGTTTATGCCACCTGAAAGTTGACATTAAAATTTTAACAATCTGATTGGTGCTAAGGCTAGGCGACTGCGGCCATACCGGCCCGATTCTTGATAAAATTAATGCAAGCAAATCTACATGTACAAAAAGGCTATAACCACGTAGTTGTTACTTACAACGAATAGGAAGCACATATTAACTTTCCACATTTAATAACTAGTTACTTCTTCATAAGAACGAATCGACTATGTATATCCGCAATATTGGCATATTTTATAGCTTTTTATTAGTATTTAGAACTTTTCTAAAGAAAAAAAGAAAAGCTTACGACATAAAGAAGGCTGCCATTTTTAGAAAAATAGCAACATTTTAAATCATCTTGTCAAATTATAAATCTGTGGTAGTCATAGACAAAAACAAAGGTAAGAAATAGAAATAAAGTGTTCATTTTACTATTCAAGAAGTTGGGTGAAGAGAGACGAGTGAGACGTTAAGGTAAGGTATGCACTTACTAAAAAAGTAGCCAAACGCACGGTGGATTTTTATAAACATCTGTTTTAATGTTTATAAGGTTATAACGATCTTAAGAATTTTTAGTGAGAGTTTCTTTTAGTACACGTTCGGATAAGCGCTTTGTCTTCGTTATCTATTTTCGTTATATCCCGAAACGGTTCCCCCGATGCGCAAATTACGTGACGCCATTTGAGAAAAAAAAATAAAGTCGTTCGCGCTTAAGCTTCAAAAAAGAGCACGTGCGAACGAAGGCTTACCGAATGAATAGGATAGCGAGACAGTGATTGATAGATAAAGCTAGAGTATAGAGTATACCATAGACAAAGAATATAAAGTTTGTGTTGTGACATTTGTGGTTATTTATGATTGTGACTTTTACTGACTTTTAGTTTAGTGGAGTTCTTGGATTTGAGTGAAGACGTCATGTCATGAAGTTAGTCCGAGTTACTGTCTCAATCATGGACGCTGTACGGTGACGTTAATATTTTAATTTGTGACTTAATTTTGTATTTACTGTATGTTTTCGTTTTATCATCGTAGACATTAATTTTAAGGTGAAATATGTTTCAGTAACAGTACAGTTTTACAGGTGTTAGTGTTATAGTTTGTGCGTTTAGTTATTTCAACATAATGAAGGTGGGCAGCATACCTGGCTGGAGGCGTCGCGCGGCGCTTAACGTCGCAGGTCAGTGCATTCTCTTTTGTCATATTTTACAATTACGTATGATATATAATGTTAATAATGGCTAAAAATATTAAATGTTTATTAAAATTCAAAAAAAAATATTTGAATTGGTCGTTCAACTTTGCCCAAGGAATATTTTTAATGGGGAGCCCTTTTTAAATTATCGAATAAAACTGTTTTATTACCTAGGTATACATACTATTTATTAACACTAAAGTAAAAGTAATCTTACAATAAATTTAAGATTATTGTACATACCTACAGTACATATTTTAGCTAATACAATCATGGTTTAGTACATTTTAGTACAATTGTTGGAGGCTTTAACATTAACCCAGTGATCTCTTGCAGATAAATATTGACGAAGTTAATTAAAATATCACAAAAAAAGTAGTAGAGGGTAGATGTGTACATACATACATAATTATTGCCATGTCTATGGGCAAGAAATTTTGTGTCCAGATTATAAAAATTCATAGGATAAATAAATAAAATAGCAAAAAAGGAAAGAAAAAAGAAGAAAAAAAATTGAAAAAATGAATTAGGTATTAATAAAGATGGATAATAATTATTCTTTTAAATGTTTTTTTTTTTAATTCCCAAGATCTAGCACAATGGATAGCATTAGGAATCTCCACAGATTAACTACTGAAAAAGGTCAACAAGATTAAGAAATTAAAAGGTTTTTCATAGAACAGAGATTATGAGAGTATTGGGATAGATAATAATATTGGAAACATTATTTAAAATAGATAGGGCTGTGTGGGTTAAACAGAACATAGTGTAAAGCAGAAAGAATGTATTCCAGCAAAGACAAATAGGAAACCAATTGAGTGTTATGTGATATTCTGAATAATAGGTATGATCATTATAAATCTAGTAAATATAACTACTCATGCGCTCAAGTTTATGAAGTTTCTCCTTCTTTTCTTGTTTCTTTACCATTTTCATAGCAAGGTAATGTTCTCGAGAAAAAGTAAAAATAAATTGTTTAAAGAGACCTCAAAAATGGAACATTGCAATGATTTTGGCACCAGAGAATGGTTGGAGAGCTTGCTACGCAACCTCCTAGTGGTGAACTTTGGCAGCTGTGCGATTGCAGGCGTTGATGTGACTGATGGCTTAGTCACTGTGCATATACCGATGGGCGCACTGAAGACGCGAGATGCGACCTCGTGGTAGCAGCAGCAGCAGTATGGGAGTGGAGTCGTATCCCCTGAGTAGAGTAGAGGTAGAGTCATCTTAATTTGCCGGATAGTCCGCCGCCGGTTGCAGATTAGGCTGCGGCATCTCGCCGCTGCTGTTGTAGGTGATATGATGGTACACAGCGACAACAGTAGGTGTCGTAACCTGTAACGGCTCTAATGTAACCTCAGTCGGTGTCGGTTTTCAAAAGGAAAGCGCCACAAATCCGTTTGCCCGCGAACAGTGTAAAGCTCGCCGGATACTGCGATCGCTCGCAATTGGAAAGCGCACTTTGTTTTTGTGTATTAACACTTTCCTGCTGCTTGATGCTACATTGTTTCACCTGACGAGTCACACATTCGCACGTACCATGAAGAATTCGCGAGATCTGTATCTGGAGAGAGTATACCGCTAGAAAGGAGACTTATACGTGTGGTTTTTTTGTAATTCATTTGCTTGTTGGTAATTAGTAATTAACGTATAAAAATTAAGAAATACCCAACTGAAATTACCCAAAAAACAAAAATGGCTTCAATCTGAATTTCAGTTTCTCCATTCAGCATAGGAATAAAATGTTAGTATTGATTTCAACTTGTAGCTACATCAAGTGTACCTATTGTAACATTTCCCAATTAAATTAAGAAACGGTCCGTTTAAGGGAGGGAGGTGGATTAGGTAGCGAGTGTTGCAGGGGGTGTGGGTCTGTGGGTGCACGGTGCACCGCGTGACCGATCGATCGGGCAGGTGGCCCCGACCGCCCCGCCCTCACACATTTGTCTACATTATCATCATAATTTCAATGTTGCCCATTGCATTATTAGGTAAGTATTGCCGGTACTTAAGTTACACGTCCACTGAAATACTTCTGAAGAATATTTTTTTTATCTACTATACTACTATACTATTAATTGTTACTAGCTGTGCGCCGCGATTTCACCTGCGTTAAGAATAGTAACATAATGCTTGATAGCCTATAACCTTCCTCATGAATGTAGCTATCGTATACAAAAATAATTTTTCAAATAGGTCTAGTAGTTCCTGAGATTAGCGTTTTCAAACAAACAAACAAACTCTTCAGCTTTATATCTATACTAATATATAAAGCTGAAGAGTTTGTTTGTTTGTTTGAACGCTTGTGTCTGATAGCTACATTAATGAGGAAGGTTATAGGCTATCAAGCGTTACGTCTTCGTAATTCTTAACGCGGGTGAAACTGCGTGACACAAGTAGTTATTAATATAGATATAAATAAATCCAGACTTTGTATGTATGTTTAACATGTTGATGACATTTTATAGGTATTTTATGATTATTATCATTCATTCACGTCTTATATAAAATGATTAAAATGTTCAAAAGTAAATACCTACCGGTTGTAAAATCGCCATAATGACTTTGTTATTTTATTTATTTATAGAGGTAGTGTTTTTTTACAATCGCACTTAATTACGCCAAACCAAATGTAAAACGCAGCGACTGCCATGAGTGGCGAATTTCATATGGAAGCGGTTGTCATTAGTGTATTTTTTTAGGAGTCGTATAATGACGAGTGTGCGATGCGACGCTACACGCCACTTAAACCCCAAGCTACTCAAATTGTTACCTGGCCTCGGGTGGTCGGGTGACGCTGACTGACGTGACGGGGTTCGCTCGAGACCGGGGAAACTAGGCTCGCCAAGTACAAACTGATCATATCCAGGACAATTCTAGGATAGGAGGAACAGCGTAGGGTAGCGCGCCATAGTAGAAATTATATGAAAATAAATAGATATCTAATTAGATTTCAATATTTGTTGCTGGATTATTGAAGGGAAAACAAACATTTAAGTTATTTGTAAATATATAATATACTGTTACTCTTATATTAAGTAGGTAATCATTAGGTAATTCAGGCCAAAGAAATTAAGAAGATTAGATTTAAAAAACCAATATTGAGTACCTCCTTATGGATTGTTAATTAGATCAACTTTGTTAGGACAACCGCATATAAAATTTACCTTATTAATATTATAAAAACTATTAACCGAAGGTAGGTAGGTAGGTAGGTATTCGGAATCCTTGACAGTAAGATTTAATTAGTGGAGGAAAAATAATATATAACAAGATGTAAATTAAATACCGGGACATTCCCAGAGTTCTTGGCCGCTTGGCAAGCGTAGTAGAGAGGCAGGCAGCGTACCGTGATAAGCGCCTGATAAACAGAGTCTTGAGGGTTACTCCCAAGCTCTCAAGTGCTTGGGCTCGTGTTAAAATACTTAGATAATTATGGTCTCGGAATTTTTACATGTAAAACTGTAAATGACACTAATGACATGCTGAGAATATACCATACAAAAAAATATATAAGATCTGAATTACCTTCATTGACGGCGGCGGCCTGTTTATAATCTACATTTCAATTCATTTTATACATTTCTTTATTTGATTAAAAAGTAAAATTTACTCGTAATATTTAATCGTAAAAGAATAAATAGGTTAAATGTTTGTTTGTCAGATTTCTAGATTCTATCCGAATGTAGTTCGCTTGAATTAGTCTTTGAATCTGTGTATATTCTGTCGGTTAGTCAATACATACTTTTAATAAGGCATACGGCTATAAACAATATAAAACCGTGAAACCTATCGTGATAGAAGTTACATTAACCTAGTCTCGTAATTAAAATTGTTGATGAAAAGTAATCGTGTTATGCTTAAGCAATTTCTTGCAAAATTGTGCAAGTAAAATCGCGTGCTGCGTCATGTCATGAGTATGATCGATGGATGCACTGGTGTGCAACATTCATGCTCTGTCAGTCGGTGACATCACGAGTGCGCACGATTTGAATTATTGTTTTATCCCGAGGCCTGAGGCGTTATGTTATGCGAGTTGCACAAGGCTCATTATGTGGCGAAATTAATTGTCTCTCATTCAACCATTTGAAATGAATCAAATTGATAAAGCGTGGGAAAGCGTGGCCACGACCAACCGCGATGCTGGAGTCGGAGCTCGCCTCGGCCATCATGAGACAGATTATGACAGAATATCGATACTAACTGGAACAACTTAAAGTTTCGCTAGTTTTTAGTTAATTACACTAATTACGATATTAAATTACTTAAAAAATGATTAGGTATCGTTACCTATCTATATGTCATTACCTGTACAAGTGACAATGTATAGCTTTCTATATGAATCATATTTGGCTTTCTTTATTTTTGACCTGACCAATAACCCCACTTGTACAAGTTCATGTTTACATAAGTGTTCGGTTTTCGGCCAGCAGTTTTAAGTGTATTCACACAATTCCAACAATCGCTTTTCAAATTCTGTTTTGGAAATGAATCTAGCGTGATTTTTTTATGTAAAAAATTTTACTTTTGCTTTGGAACTGTTTTTGCCAGCTATTTAACTCAATATTTTTAGCTTACAAGTACGTTTACCCCCCTCGGTACACAAAGGTAACGCACCAATCTTAGATCTTATGTCAATAATTTAAATTGAGAAAATATAATTATATAAACATTTGTCAAAGCGACTCAATTATGAAGCGATTTAAAAAAAAATGTTTTTACAAGTACATAGCTAAAGGAAAATTATGTATTTCGCGCTTACTACATATGTTATACGCCATTGTCTGTCTGTCAATTCTGACTATATTGTATTGCGCATTACAGTATGTCTCATTTGATCACTCTCTGAAATTGAATTTTGTGCCAGATATGTATTGTTGATTTGCAAATAGTTTAAATAAGAAGAAAAGGAACGTATTGGCTTAATTATTGTTACTTTTGAATCTTAAGTTTCAAGAGTTTTCAAATAAACAGCATCTTTCCATGGTTAACTCTTCGGCTGTCACTAACTGATTGTAGACCGTCATCCTTCGCATCGTGTACCGTCACATTATGTAATTACCCCTATCGCGTAACGGTGCTTATACGCAGCACTCTTCGGGATCAATCTCCGGTAATTATCGGGTTTCCACCGCTCACACGGCCACGGTTAGATCATTTCTGCATAAGTGATCAACCGCGCGAAATGCAATATACATTTACAGTTACCTGATAGGGCTCTCGAAGAAAGCAATCTCTTCCTGATCCCGGACCGCTTTGTGCGATAAGTGTGCCGTGTCGTGTCGTCACATCGCGCCGTCGTAAACCTTCGACATTAAAATAGCTCTTGCTAAACTGCTGTACACTATAGCGTAGTAGTCCGAAGTACTTAAAAAACGATATCTAGTCATTGAATTGAATATCGAAACTTTGTTGTTACACCGAAACCGACATTACACATATTATTATTATTTCTTATGTTTAACAATTAGTCGACGAATGAATAGGAATTGGTCCCACCCTTCATTCAAGAATTTACTGGATTCTTCTCTCTCATCTTATCATCTCTGTTCCCTGAAACAAAACAATAGAAATGAAATTACAAATTGATGTTGACCGCAAAAACCTATTCAATAATTTAGTGCGGTTCGCTGTAGCTAAAACGTGAGTGGTGGCCCGGGGTTGGCAAAGCGGTTCAGACCTCGGTACGGCGTGCTACCGTTATTATAGATCTTTACATTATTGCTTCTCGGCATTACTCTTATTTAACAATAATATAATAGTATGCAAAAGTTGGTGAAATTCGCCGTCAATGCTCATTCAATCATCTTCAACTTTAATGCTCTAGCTAATTGAAATTTGCTCCAAATTAGCTGCTTGACAAATAAAACGACGCCATTAATCAAAAATTTTGACTTATTTCTATTGTAAAATACTTGATAGAGAGTAAAGACAATTCTGTTCATTGCGTGGTGCAAGTCTTCGCTTTCTTTCCTACTATTAGTATTCACGTCTGGATCTTTACCTGCGCGTTCATGGCCGATAACCGCTCGCTTGTGTGAACATCATTTTATTTTTGTTCGCGGACACAACGTTTTAAAAATCCATTTGTAGAATTGTGTTAATATAAATTTTATTGCTGTTACCGTAAACACGTTACCGCTACATCGAGAATATACTTGTATTGTATTATATTACTCTTACATCACAAATTACAACGAAAGCTTGAGAAGGTAACATTTGCTATGTACGGTTTTATTCAATCTGAAATGTCGGTTCGTTCTTCTGAGTGCACCTGAAGCGGATAAATGTCGGGTCATAATATCACTCTTGACAGTCTGTTCACTTCTAACAGTTATCAGCAGCTTTCGCCGTTCACTTGTGCCGATCATTACCATTTCTCTTGTCTATTGTTGACAACTGAGAAGCGAAAAGCAAGTGTGCCTCGTTGTATCCGTCTTCCATCCTAGCAGCAGTGTTGTTTTGCTGTGTTGCGGCTTGTTTTTTGTGGGCCACCGCCACGGTGCTGGCGCCACGCTGTCAATCCGTTAATCTGACAAACTCGTTTACTTATTTTCGCCGGGCGAGGTCGCGCATTAGCATTGTTGGAGCGTAGAGGCCGTTACGTTTCTCCTACTTCTTGCGTTTTGATCAACATTGTTATTGTAGCGTACCAAAATGTGAAAACTGAGTAACGTGTTGTCTTATTTGCTAATCGTATGTAGGTCGCCAAAATGTAGGACAATTTCCTCGACTTGGCTGTGGGTGTTTATTGATCTGAGTTGGCTTTACTTAAACATAATTTGAAGTACTGCAGAAACAACAAACCTAATGATTTGATTTGCTCTACATATAGGTACTTAAGAATACTTCGTGAGTATTTCTTGCTTATGCACGTACGTCTGATATCTGATTGTTGTTGCCTAGTTTTGTTTAACGCATAAAAGTAGGTATGTTAATATTTGATTACAGATTTTTAGAAAGTTATTTCCTTTGTTCTTTTGTAAGAAAAACAAAGAACGTAAACTTGGAATACCGTTTCACAAGAAAACTATAAGTCTCCATTTCTCAAGAAATTGGTGGAAATTTGAATGACCCCTTGTAGCCGTACCTGCCTTAGTCACTTAAAGGTGCAGTTATTTGTACGGGGACCCCGAGTTGCCGGAAGAGCGCATGACTCAGTCGTCGCATGACGTCACTCAACATGCGCACATGCACGCTCATATACATATATATATATACCTATTCAAACATTTATCCGATTCTTCTTTTGTGACTCGTGGTCACTTGGCTGTAAAATGAGATGGTTGAGCCTTAATTTTGAATAAAGATAAATATAATATAAATAACAAATAATTAAGAGACAATCAATAGGCAGTATAGACCCTTCATACCTGGACGTTAATGTGTGTGACATTATTGTCCAGGTATGAACGGCCTCTACGCTGGGTAACGAAATCGATTGTTTCTGGCGCGTTTTGCGTAGCTATACGATGTGTCACTTAGCTGGTATTACTTTACGCCCGTCGACTAAACCGGCTATCGGCTGCTCGAAATATTTAGACTCGTGTTATCCATGTTTTGGCTCTATCGCTTTTCTCGTATGTTTTCACGTGGACACTTTATATCTTTATCCATCCGTTAAATAGATCTTAAGGATTATAAAACCTTTCGCTTCTTATTCAATTTTTACTATAATCTTAAAGCGTTGATAATTAATTTTTACAAGCTAAGTAGGTGTTAGTTTAGGATCAATCTTGGAAGCTAATTTAGTACCACTTCCTGACGTTCGATTGAATTCAAATTTTGTATAGTTGCGTATTTTTGGTCACAGTGCATTGCAAATAAAGTAACATAAAAATTGCAATGGCCTGTTTCAGTAAATGAATTCTTTATTTCGGATAATTTAGTAGTTCTCTCACGGCGGCAACGA
>DWQK01001230.1:0-16365 GCA_018231225.1 Noctuana stator
TAACATCCGACACGGGTTGGCCACTAACTCGTATCTCTCCAATGCAGATTATTGGAGCAGCGTGATGGAGAATGCTCCAGGCCTTCCGGTTGTGGGGGCTTAAACGTGTTTGATGCGTCTTTTCTGACAACGCTTCTGAACAATCTCTCACAAAATATTCATAAGTCATATCCGAGAGTTGGTTGCAAAATATATCCGGGCTTTTGTTTCCTCAAATTTCTTTCTATAAAAAGTAGCCGTGTGGGATAATTTATGAGTGTGATTCCCCATATCCCATCCGCGATTAAGACATAGTTTTTACTTGAACATCTATCCATCAGACCCTTATTAAAAACTTGTCTGGGGTGAAGTTATTTTAAAATTTATTCCTATTAAATAACTAGGTGGGCTACCTAATAGTAAGTGGTCACTACCGGCTATGAACATGGGCAAAGCAAGGAGAGGCGCCAATGAGTTACCAGCTTTCAACAAGGTAAGAAGAGCTTAAGTGGTAGTTAAATTACTAGGTCCCTATTTCAGCTATTCTCATCAGTTTTATGTACAAAGTTTTAATAGAATCGAGTTTGGACGAGTTTAGATATTCTCGTTTCACAAAAATTACAAGGTATTAAAAATAACAAATTCAGAGCATTGTAAATATTTTTGCAGATGGAATTACGGGACTACTTCATTATAATATGAGCAAAAAGATAAATCAGATAGGTCATTCTACTTCGTAAAACAGGTCAGCAAACGAAACACGAGCGAAATGAGATATAGCGAGCCATGGCAAAGTTTTAACGAGAAATATTATTGAAAGCAGATAGAAAAGGAACACTTAGAGTCGCTTCAAATTAGTTCCACTACTTCTTACGAAGACTTTAGACTCGAGATAATAACTTGTGTGTTAGTAAAATGGCGGCGGGAGCGTGTCTAATTTCAAGAAACTTCCGACTCATTACTGCGGGAACTGTGAAACAAAGAGCCGTGCATAAAGAACGCCAAGCAGGAAAGTTTGGTGAGGAATGGCGAAACAAACCATTGTAATTTGACATCTCAAGTTTTACAACAACACTCCGTTAAAGAGGGAAGCGGGAGGTCTATTTATTTTGGTATTGTGTCCACACCACGCGATCGGATACGTGGTGCGAAGGCAAATGCAGCACGGCGTTCGCAATCAAGGTAATGTTGCCAGAAGCGTCAGGTGCGTTCCGTGGCGGCGGGCCGCGAATTTATAACGGCAACACTGACAAGTTGATTTACGCGCGGGAAGCATTTTCGTTGCGTTCCAATTGTGAAATATTTCGCTACACGCAGGCAAATGTTGTAGATGGGCAACTATTTTTCAACTTTTATTGGTTTCGGGATATTTTCTACTGAACAGTTTCATTGTTTAATATTGAGGCTTGTGTTTCCGCTGGACGTAAATGGAACTTTTTTTTGTATATCATCCATATTTTATAAGTATTACCTAAAGGCTTTTCTGAGTGCTATTATTTTATTTTAATGGATTCAGTAGGTACATTGTTCTTTGTTGTTTACCTACTGCATATAAATGGACCTCAGTAACGGCTGCAGTTCGTTATGGATATTAATACTTGATATCCGCAAAAGTTATTGATATTCTTTAACAAAGACTTTGATCTTATAATCTATCTACCTAAAGTACCCTATCAAACTGATAGTAGATTTTAAAAAGAAAGTTATTGAAGAAGAAATTTTCATATTAGATGCCACTTTTCATCGTGAACGAAACTGTCAATTCAGCTTTAAAAATCGTTGCCGTAAAGTTTTAAAATAGATTCGTAAGTAGATGAAAGTTTTTGAATTAAGGCGCTCGCCGTCAGCGACGGCGTTTGTCAGACTATTAAAATATTATGATGACGACTTGGGGACTTAGCACACTTAAACTTTGGAAAATACCAGACTGTAAGGTGTTTATGGTTCCTACTATACTAACTAACTTTAGCCTACATAACGCTGATTTTGCAAGTAAAGTAAAAGAGGAAGACAGGAAGCAACACGCGCTAAATTACAGCTTGTATTTACATCTAAAGTAGACCATATTATATAGGTATTATAGGTACACTGGATATTGCGGTAAAAAGAATTAATAGTTGCTAGTTTCATATCCTTTCGTATTTGTCTGAAAGGTTTAATGCTGTTGCCTTAGGACTAGAATACACGAAAATTGGGCTTTTGAAGATATAGGCAGTTAGTAGGAGCTCGATCCGTCGAGTCAGTAAACGTGCGTACGTTTACAGACTCGGTCTCGACAACGTACTGATACTTACGGATAAATACGAGTTGTCCCTCAGTCAATAGTTCAAAAACAGTTTCGTCATCAAAACGGCAGCGGCCATTCGTTCAGGCGTTGTTGTCGCGATATCCCTTTGTCGTGTGATGGATTGTAGTAAATATACTTCACCCTGTTGTTTTAGGTTCCTGGATTATGCCTCTGTTGTGTCCTATAAATCCCGGTACGTGATGTAGGTTCGTGTGTTTTTAGAAGTGGCGTAGCTACGTACCTAACTAACCTACGTACTTAACCACTGTTATCTGTCGATAACAACCGGGACCGACGGCTTAACGTGCCCTCCGAAGCACGGAAGCGCGCATGAAACTTGCCACTAGCGGTCACACATCCGAGTACTGGCCGCACGACGCTGCTTAAAAGTGAGATCGCTTGCGATCCACACTACCAGCGGGGCTATACGCGCTTCAGGACAAAAGTCAAAAATCCTACGCACGAAATAAGCACGAATTTAAACATAATCCCAGTCTTGAGTATCAATCAATCACTCAATAGCACCATAATCGTGTCGTACCCTTATCGTGTGGCTGTCGTTACCACTAAACGGTGTTTTGTCAGCGATTCGATAATTAATTCGTATTTCATAGTCAAGCCGCCATTGATGAATCGCGAGGAACTTTTGTCGGTGAATGATAAATAGATCCGCGTTCCGATGTTTTGTGCTCTCGAACGCCTATGACGTATCACCCGTTCTGTAAAGGACATTTCCGTTAATGTTATTTTACAAATATCGAACGTTTTCTAATTGCGTCGACCCCTAAGGAGTTTTAGTGTTCATATCGTTATCATAACAGTATTATTATGTATGTGTGAGTATTACCGTGTAAAGCAGTGATAGCAAGCACTTCAAGAATAGATAATTTTCAAAAATTAGTAGGTATATAGTTTCAGGAATTTTCATTTATGTTATTACTAGCTGTGGTGGCCTGTGGTTTCATGCGCGTTAAGAATCGTAACGCAATGCTTGATAGCCTTCCTCATGAATTATATACGAAAAGAGTTTCAAATCTGACTTATAGTTCCAGAGATTAGCGCGTTCAAACAAAGAAACAAAACCTTCAGCTTTATTATATTAGTACAGATTTTTGCAAAATTAAGACTTGTATAGTTTCTCATGGACACGATTGTCAAAACTGAACCAAATTTAAATAGGACCACACGGGAATCACCGGCTATCAAACAAAAAGAGAATCGTCAAAATAAGTTCACGCACGAAAGTTATGAGGTAACAAACAAAAAAAAATGTAGTCGAATTGAGAACCTCCGCCTCCTTTAAAGTTTGTTGAAAAAATAATAATTATTATTGATCAAGCTAACGTTCGGATAGGACGTCGCGGGTTTGCTAGGTACTATTGTAGAAAGATCTGATTTCTTTATACATAAGATGATACTTGAAAGCGATTAAACCATAATAAACTAACACCCGAATGCAATAAAAACGATGAGCCATAGGGAGATTGTATAAAAGGCACTTTAATAAATTGTCTCGTTACTTTAATGGTGTTAAGAGAACAGTAAAATTCCTTTAAAAAAACCTAACTACATTTATTGTAATACTAGCTGCGCCCCGCGGTTTCACCCGCGTTTAAATTTTTTTCCCAACATTTCCCTTCACTCCTCTGCTCCTATTGATTGTAGCGTGATGAAAAGTATACTATGACCAGCTCAGGAGTATGAACAATAATTGTACCAAGTTTCGTTTAAATCCGTCCAGTAGTTTCTGTTTCTATAACGGTTATACAGACAGAAAAATTTTACTGATTACATTTTTGGCATAAGTATCGGTCCCTAATCACCCCCTGATAATTATTTTGGAAATATATTTCATGTACAGAATTGACCTCTCTACAGATTTATTATAAGTATACATATATTTTACGCACTATCACAGTAATTCCATCTTTTAACATTTAGAACCAATCATTAATTGAACTGGGTTATTGTAAGTCGAGATTGACATAAATTTACAACTTTTCAACTTCTATTAAAACAATTATGGTAATTTTACAATTTGCAAAATGGCCGATATCAAGTTTATGACTTTCTCAAAGCCAGATACCCACTATAGGCCTTAACATGTACATTGTTCACTACATCATCATGCATGGCCGATGTTTGCAGGATGCACTTATGAAAGAAGACCGTTCTGAAACTCACGTGAAGCAGATATAAATAGACGGATGTTTTATCGTGATAAAGTAGCAACGAGCAAAGAAACAGTATGCGGTCCATCTGATGTTAAATGGGCACTGTAACATGGTCGACTGGACACTCGGGTCCAGTATCAATTAGGAGAGTGTAGAGTTGTTGAATCCAGGTAATTTGTGGATGCCTTGCTACTCATGAGGACTGAGATGTTCGCCTTCACTAAAGTGTCTTCATTATCCATCTCTTAACTTATTAATCTGAAAATTTCTACCTATAGTTTGTTAGCCAAATCTAAAAATCAAAATACTGTTACAATTAGAGAAAGATTTTTCCATTATTGCGCGTTTATTGATAAAAATTGATGAATAAAGCGGCGTCATTACTATTAAATGTTTTTCGGATGTCCGGTCCAGTATTACGTTTATAGCTTAATCTCCTTTAGCGAATCGGCCGTGAGCGCCCAGCCTAACTTCGAAAACGGCAGTAATTCGAACATAGATTACATTGTACCGATTAATTTGGCGAAGATTTTGCTTCAGCGTCTGTTTCGAAATGAACTGTACTGGGCCAAGAACGAATCAATATCGCGTGTATTTCGTTAGCGATACAATACATGTTGAAATTTGAAATTATTCATATATTTGATATTATTACTTATATTTTTATATATATAATTTGATATATAATTATAATTATAACTCGAAATCAGCCGACTTCCAATTTGTCAAGAATCATCAAAATCAATTCACCTCTTAGAGCGTCCGAAAGGACATAAATAACTTCTTTAAGATTCACCCAGTCCAAACTTGAGTTAAAAAAAAACCAATCGAATTAAGAACCTCTTCCTTTTATGAAATCATTTGAAAAGAGAAAACGTGATTTCAAATGGTGACAGTGACTGTTCCTATTATTAACCAATGAACTAAAAACCGTAACAGGTCAATGACTCCTACCGAGAGATACGATACAGTAGTCACACGTTTGCCCCTTAAATATCGGTCCGAGTTGCGAGAATTAGTCGAACTATCTTGGCAGTTACTGCGTTCAGAAGTCTAGGATGTCTGGATTAAACAGCCTTAACCAGGATATAGATAATATACGGTTTCAACCTGAAATATATTGTTAGGGCTTATTTAAATACCGTTTATTTAACTTTTGTGGTAACTGGTCTTTTATCTTTTACTATAAATGCAATCGAATACTGTAAGAAATAGTAAGAAAGTTGGTATGTACGTACAGTAAATATAAATTAGTGTTTGTAAGGAATATGAAAGATTGAGATGGTATCGGTTAATATTGTTGATGTAAATAAATAAATAAATAACGCTTCACACTCACAGCCCCACATAGGATTCCCTGTGTCGTGGGTGCCATGGACACACACAAAGACAATTACACAAATAACCAGTTCGAGAACGAAAACCAAATTTATCATTTAAATTTTTGCCCCGCCGGGGATCGAACCTGGAACGCTTCGAATGGCGGCTTTATTTGTAAATATAATAAAGATAAGTCTGAACAAATAATGATATTCCTTATAGCAGGGCATAATCACTGAGAAATTGTCCGCAGAAAATATGGTAAAATCTCATTCTCAGCCAGGTCAAGTTCCTTGATCTTATTGAGCATAATACGATGTACGAATATTCTTAAGAATTCTGACACTTTCCTTGATTCTTAAATAAGTATAAAGAAGAATAAACAGACTATAGAACGGAATATATTTCAACTTGCTACTCAAAGAATGAATGGAATATAAATTAAACCACAACTCCTTGGAATGGGGTCAGCGAAAATAATAATTTATTCGCTGAAATGTCCACGTTAAACTTGTACCAACTGCAACGCAATATCAACATTCTGGAACCAACGGAGGAAATTTAACGTGAACGTAAACGCTCGCGACTTTAAGTGACGTTAAGAAAATATATTTTGCAAATCTAAATTTAAAACGCACGTTAAAGTGAGGCCGGGGGTTACTACGAATTTTTAAACGAGATACGATGGAAGATTACGTATGAGGAAACATCTTAGCCGTCAGGTGTAGTAGTAATTTCAATACATTCAGATCACAAATTTTTAGTAGTTTTAAGCCGACGAAAGGAAGTTCTCAATTCGACTTTTTTACGTTTGTTAACTCATAACTTTCGATTTGGTGAACCGATTTGGTTCATTCTTTTTTTATTTAAAAGCTAATGCTTGCCGCTTGGTTCCGTTTCAATTTGGTTCAATTCTAACAACGGCATCCATGTGAAAACCATATAAGTCTTAAATTTGCAATAATGTATGTACCACTATTTTGAAGTTGGTTTTTTTCGTAACGCTAGTTAAACTAGATATAATAATACTTCTACTCGTACTGTATTACCTAGCAGCCTACAATGTTTTTTTTTGCCAATTATTAGCAAATAAAAAGTCGCTATTCAATTCAGTTATGTTAATTTTAAAATCGGGTTTGTGGCGAAGATTAAAAACATGAAATGCGTTGTTTCAGCGAACACAGAATCGTCCGAATCCGAACATGGACATGTATACGCATAATGACGATACAGAATATGTCAAAACTACATTGTCTCAATTTATGTAAGCCTTTTTGTGATTTATGTTACATCCAGTTTGTGAACCAAATAAAAATACGTATTTGTAATGTACAAGGAATTCAAATACTGCCCAATCGAGAATCAGCCCGCCATCAAATGCACTATCCAAACATTTAGCTTCGTATCAAGATCGAGAAGTATCATAAACTACAGAGCTGCGGTATCTATCCAGCTAGTCTAGGCGATTAACTTGGGTTCCCGCCCATTTCTTAGCCTCATAAATCTTTTGCATGTAAGAGCCTGAGGTGAGGTGTTGATAGCGTAGGTATTAACGGCCCATTAGTACCCCACAGCTGGGCTCGAGGTAATTGAGTCATGAGCGACGTAGTTCCGAGATATATACTAGTGTTTGTGCCAGGTTTTAGGAAGCAATGCTTGATAACTAAATCGTAACGCGAAGCGCATACTATTGATTTTTCAATTACACGCACAATGACGCATATTCCATGCATAATTCCACCATTGGCGCGTGAGTTTCAAAACATGGCAGATTTCTAGAAGACAAGAGCGGAACAAAAAAATTATCGACATACTCGTACGTTACTAACTTTTGTTAATAATCGCGGTTTCGTTTACCGTTTTTAATTAAGCGCGTTTCAAGGCTGCCATTAATCCAATGTTTCCTGGAATAAGGGGAGACAAAAGTACAAATTAATAAGAATCACCCAAAGGCTCGTCCCGTTTTGTTTGAGAAGACCGTATTTTTTGTCCCCTCCGTTTTGGGGTTACCATAATTGAGTAATGATCAGGACGTTTTTACAAACACGGCGGACATCTGTTGAGTCAGTCGGTCGCGCAAAACTGACGTGATTAAGTAAGCTTAGTCAGTTTGAGGTGGTTACTTAACTGGTCTTTCTGAGGAAATTTTCGTTAGCAACCCTAATATGTCGCTAAGTTATTAATTATAAGGCACTAATGAAAGTCAAATATATCAATCAGTTCATCGGCTTTAGCCAATCTTTCGGCTGGTAGGCCGAAAGAATAAAGCCGGCGGAAAAAAACTCTCGGCACTTCTAAAAATTAAGTGTATAAAAAACAAATTACCAATTATGCTGTAAAGTTTTAGCCTGATAGTGGGCACATTTGACAATATGACACGTCATGTACGCACATGTAAGCTCTATGAGGATCTTACTTAATTTAAATCATGGTAACACTATTTTGACTCAGATTTATCTTTCGTTTTCCGTAAATTGTTCTTTGGTTAGGAAATTTGACTTGAAAGAGTTTTTTACGGTTTGTTTCTTTACCAAGATAACATCGACGTAAATTAACATTTCCATTTTAACTACTAATGTTTGTATAATGCCCTTATTAATGAATATAACTGCTTTGAGGTATGTATCTATAACTTTACTTTTTAAATAATAACTCTACTTGTATCAATTGCTACCAATGAAACTATTACTTATCGCAAGCACGCTAATTTTGATAAAATATTAAATTTATTTGTCTTTTCAATCTAGACTAGACTATCTATATAGATAACAATATTTATTATATATGATTTTTTAAAATAAAAATTAAATAAGTGGTTAAACTGTGTATTTCCTATTAATCAATAAAACTAAGCACTGCAAAAAAATAATGCAAAATTTTTTACTGGCTAGCTCTACAGTTCTACAGTAAGTACCTCTAATGATCTCTTTATAATCTTTAATTGCGTTTGAAGAGTCTAGATTAATAAAATGCCAAGGATTTTGTAAACATGGCATACAATAGACTTCGTTCCGTATAATTCGATCCCCCAACGCCCGGGCTAACGATCGTTTCCCTAGGTCCGAAAAGGTTTGATTATCAAAGAGAAATCTGACCTTCACTAATATTACAAAGGAGATAACCTCTCCTTTTATAAAAAAACGTGTACTAATAAACTCCTATTTTTAGAAGTAAATTGAATAATATTGATTTTCTATCTGGCTTTTGATATTTGGCTCTTTTTCATATTTCACTTCAACAAAGGATATTTAGATATTTTACGTTTACTCAATATGTACCTTTAAATATCCAAATGTTAGATTTTGCGTCCAAAAATAATTGCGGGCCGCAAGAAATATATGCGGAAGAGACGAAAGCCATATGCGGCTCGCTGTTTGTCGACCCCTGGCATAAAGGTTTGTTTGAAATTTTTATTTATTTATTTTGCTAATGAGAGAGGACTAGATACCCGTAACTTAGATAGTAGATTTCTAGTGCAGGGGCCAGAGTATGTATAAACTGTTATTACCTACTTATTAGATTTATACAAAAAAGCCAAGTGTTTAACGGAAAATTTTTGTACTTTTTTAAAGGACAAAAAACTTATTACTATTATTAATAAATAAGTTAGCTAAGTCAAGTCTAGAAAAGAGTAAATAATTGATACCTATATCAGTTTAAGAATTAGCTGATTAAGAGTAAAGCTTTTATAGCGGAAAAAGATAAAAACTCACGAAAATAAGAAAAGTGCATCTGATAAAAATTCAAATGGCTGGACAGTTCATTCCAAAGCGATAAGTAAAAAGAAATTCAAATTGTTCTCAAAGTTACTCCCCAAAGAACTAAGAAAGAGGTACGGAGCAATTAGTGAGATTTAGGTGAATTTGCAATTCAATGCGCTCTATCTACGGTTTTATTACAGCGATCCACATATTTTTAAGGACTTCCACATTTTATCTTGTTCGGTATACATTGCTGTCTTTCCTTACAAATAAAAGAAAGACTACACACATTAGCGATAATGGACGTGCAAATTAATCCGAAGTCATCAGAAAAAAATTATCGAGTACTTTTCCATATGACCGGTTTGTTTGTAAGAAAAATTTTCAGAAAGAAATTTCATTTAAAAATTGTTTTACGCTAAAATGGAACAAAGTATAGTGTAACGCCATATATTAAAATGGAGGGCACACTTTATATCATGTATTTGTAACGAAATATAAATTTACATAAATAATATTTTAAATTTTATTACTTTATACTCTTTTTCAACACGAACTTAAACTGTGCCAAATCTCAGGCTCCTTCGACACGGGGTATGGGGTATTTAAAAATGTACCAAAAGTCGAACCCAGGACCCTTCGAATGGCACACCGGCATGGCAGCCACTGCACCACACGGGTTTAGTATATAACTACTACTAGGTGTTGCCCGCAGTTTCACCCGCGTGTATATATTTCATGAGTTACATTCTCATTCATGAATGTAGATATCATATACAAAAAGAATTTTTCAAACCAGACTTCTAGTTCCAGAGATTAGCGCGTTCAAACAAACAAACGAACTCTTTAGCTTTATTATATTAGTATAGATATAAATATAATTGTAAACAGGCATTGAAAGATTTTGTAGAATACATGTAACTATATACTCGTACGAGTACATAGCATTTATGAGCATCTCGCATGCTAGTCCACGCTATCGGTAACGCTTTTAGAGCCAAGATCCCATATCCCTTTGTATTGTAAACCCCCTTTTAACGTTACACCAAAGAAAGAACGACATCAAACGAATACGTTACACGTATTTACCCTTTTCTTAAAATGTCGCGTATCGGCACGTAGCGTAGGGCGTAGGCTGTTCCTTTTGATTGTGTCTACGGCTACGTCGCGCTACGAAACAACTTCGTAGCATACTTACACGGCTACGTACAAGCATACATATTATAATATTCCCACCGTAGACGTCGGGCAGAGAATAGACAGGTTCTTAAAAGAAGAATAATTATCTAAAGCAAGAAGGCGTCATATCAAATTTTTATGTGAGAGCAAGACAAAAACAGACATTGTTTGTCTCTGTTTGCGTATAAAGATTTTGTTGTCTGCCTCTGACATTACGAGGCAGTTAAGTTATCGTCACTCAAAGATATTACTTAAAAAAACGAATGTAGAAAATAGTTAACTATATTTCACTTGTGAACTATGGTGAACGGCAGTATAAAAGACTGCAAAGGCGTTTGTAAAAACTAAGTCAAACTGTCATTAACTGTTGCTATCTCATACGTGATTCTCTCTCTTCGTACCTCAGTCTATTTTCTATATCCATATAGTTCTACTTCAAAGTGAGTTCACAGCTCGTTGTTTTTGCGTCAACAATCAGCAGAAAGGTGAGCTCAAATGACAGCCCGCTCACAGCGGCCAGTACTCGGATAGGTGACCGTCACTGCGTCACTTCCGTGCGTCGCGCACTTCAAGCCATCGCTCCCATCAGCCGTGCCCAGCAGTGGGCCATAAAAAAGGGTTACAGGCATCGATATTCTTTATTTTTTTCGCGTAAAGATAAAACCCTACTCTACTATACTTGACACATGTTACAATCTGAACGAACACTACCTACAACCAAATCCATAAATCCTTCATCCTATCGTGATATCATGTGTACATTTTGTTGCGAGATCATTGACTTATGTATGACAAATGTGCCACATATTTTATAAAGGGGCTAAGATGAAAAGGCAACGCAATACGATCAGCGCCTTTGTTACATCTCCACTCAATCTCTGTAAAGAGATTTTATGTGGAATTGAAACGCCGAAAAGTTTTAGGTGAAGTGAAGCCAAGTTCTGCTTCGGACGATAGCTTTGATGGTAGGTAAGTATTTACGATACACTAACTTATGCTCGCGACTTCGTTAGCTTGGATAATTGGATCAAACAATCACTTTTTCCTATACAAACTTTGCCCCACTTTTTCACTCCCCTAGGGTTACAATTTTGGAAAATCTTTTCTTAGCGGGAACGCTATCCAAGTTTCACGTCTATACGATCAGCGGTTTAGGCTTTACGTTGATCTGTCAGTAATTCAGGATTTTATATGAAAATGATAGACTAGTGATATTCCTTTGATTTGCGCCAGTGCAATTCACATGGTGCAATTTGTATTTAGAATGATGTTTGATCGCTTTGAAGTTTATCGCTT
This sequence comes from Noctuana stator, assembly GCA_018231225.1. Lineage (NCBI taxonomy): Eukaryota > Metazoa > Arthropoda > Insecta > Lepidoptera > Hesperiidae > Noctuana > Noctuana stator. The sequence goes on from DWQK01001230.1 coordinate 11,937, forward strand.
TGGTATTTATTCTCTTTAGAAAATAATGCTTAGTAGTGATTTCATAGATTACCCTACTCGTCTGAGCAAATAGTAACTCCTTTAAGCAAGTGGCCCAGCGGTTGGGATATTGACTGGAGTGGTTTGAATTCTCGAGTCCTCGACATGTCATCGATTACCCAGAAACTAGTCTCTTGACCCACATACGCCTCATGTCATGTGTATGTGTTATGTCTTATTGAAAAATTAAATTGTTCCTATTAAATTAATAATCTCATATTACGGAAATATCTACCTACTTATATAATAAAGCTGAGGAGTTTGTTTGTTTGTTTGAACGCGCTAATGTCTGGAACTACAAGTCGGATTTGTCAAGTCAAAATTCTTTTTTGTGTATGATAGTTACATTCATGAGGAAGGTTATGCATAATGATATGAAACATTACGTTACAATTTGTAACGCGGGTGAAACCGTGGGGCACCTATAGTATTATTATAAATTGAGGGATGCCGCACCAGTAGTAAGTATTACTAATTATATTTTTAAGAAACCACATCTCGTTTAGGCCATTTATTCATTCCACACCACACGTTTTCATTTTACCGTGGCATTTGTTATTGTACGTTCCCGAAAACGTGACGTTATCGAGATTGATTCAAGTAGCAAAACACGGAACAAGATAATCATTTGTTGAACACTCGGAAACGCGTGTCGCAGGAGAGTCCTCCCGTCATCGATTAACCGAAACTGCCTCACTTGACCCACATACGACTCGCAATTAGTAATTCTTTTACGGTGTATTCGAATATTCAAGTAAAATTAATATAATTTGAGGAACTTTTATGAAACAATACAATATAATGTTTCGTGGGTGTTTGTATACATTTTTAATGGTACATGGTTTTAACCCATGTATTATTTGGGAATGCGAATGCCCAACTAGTTTCCTCTCCGTAGCGACTTGACGACGGACGGGAGCTCATCAGTAACATGGTAACTCTTTAGGAAATTTGGCAAAGAATTGCAAATAAAGACACTGATTCGACATACCTGTTAAATTAACTTACGCGTTAGTTGACTAAGATTTTGATTGGCCTTTCTGAAACCGGCGGTAAGTGAAAATTTTTGCGCGTTTAATTTTATTTTACTTGAATTATAAATCTTTCTAAGCACGTGACTTAATTAAAAATATAAAATACGCAGCATTTGACTTTGAGTTCGCCCTAAGCTAACCCTTTAATTAGGAAAGGAGCTTACACCTTAGTGTCAGGGTGGCACAATTTCAGTGAATAATTTTAGGACATTTTTCATTTCTTCTTCATCTACTAATTTTCAATGATTTTCCACTAACTTGAAACTGCCATACTTTACATAAAGTAAGTTAAGAATTCGCTAATTTTGTACGTAAATGCCAAACATATGATCATAGAGTGATTTCTGCCAAAGAATTTTCAGACCGGACCTTTTCAACGCAATATACAAGATCAGTCATCGATGTATCATTGTGAAGCACATAAGAAGTTGTGAAATAGCTCCTGACTGTTATGGGATTGTCTTAGTTATCCCGATAAAGTAGACAGCCTACAAAAGTGGTTGCGAGAGTAAAAATCCACGCCAACACGGACCACATCGAGTCAATTACATCCCACGAAAGGCGCAATACAGAACTCATTACACGGAATATATCCCCGGTGAAATTCAACAGTGCCATTTCACATTCCCGCCCTACACTTTTAAAGGCCCCCATTTGACGCTTATTTCTTTTTTTATATTTCGTAATCTATGAATTTAATATAGCCAGACGTAAAAATGTTGCGTGCGAAAGATGACGCGTCTGTTTAATTTGAACGCGACGAAATGGCGCGCTTATTTAAATTTCGATGTCTGGCACTTTCGGCCCGAATATCAAGATGTTACTCATTTGATTGGAATGAATCTCGCAATTTTGAACTTTTAACGCTGGTGTTAAGATTGTATTTTGTATTTTTGCGAACATGTAGTTATCGTTTCGTTCATTGTAGAACGTCAGCCGTCAAGCGACTGTCATCGCTGTCACGTAGCTAGTCGGCTTGGAGCTTCATCGCCTTTTCTCTTGCCGTTGATCAGGGTTTCAGTAACACTGGCTGAGTAGGATTATAATTTTTGATCCTGCGAGTGCACTAAACCATATACGTGGCTCATTAGGTCTCGATCTCGGCTTAACGAGGCGCGTCTAATTGCGGGAGCGCCGCGCCGCAAAAATGGCGGAAGGAATATATTAGGGTAATTTGAAATTAATGTTTCACACTCTTTTAAACTTTTAGCATCGGCAGCCCCAGTGATGTGCGGTTCAGGTGAATCGTGCCAAGAAATAGTAGGGAGCTAAGTATTTTATCTAGAGGCTTTATTTAACATTTTGTTACAGTATTTAAAAATTTGAAAGTAATGTAAGTTAGGTGTATTAAGTATGCTGTGGTAATAACGCACTTTACATGGTAAAGCAATTATTGTTTATTACCTCACATGAGTAGTTACAACAAAAAATTTTGGTTCTAATAATAGTATCAAATCCAAGTCTAACCAATAGCTGAGACGGTCTCTTAGAGAATATATTATCTCATAGCTTAACACTCTGGTTAATTATAATTTCAAAATCATACCCAAGGTCTCAATCTCTAAGATTTTTTTACATACTTATAAGTTTGCGTTATTATTTGCAATTAACATTTACATTTGCACATAACTACTGAATTACCTCATAATCCAAGTTTACTTTCCAGATGGTCCTTCAACACAACGAAATGGTCCTTCGTGCCGGATAACCGGATAAATTTAAACGAATCAAAGACACACAAGAAATGCTATAGCACAAACATACCCTCGCGTCTTTCTTTAAGAATTTCAAGGGAAAAGCAAACAATTTGGTACAATAACGAGGCGGTTCGAACTCGCCTTGACAAAAAAAGTTAGGAATAGTATGTTCGAAGCGTTTTATGTTAGCTTTGCCGTAGTTCTTTGTGCGCGTATTAGAGTTACGTGGTAGTACTAGTCACTGTGACGTTCAAACCCATTGTACTATGCTAAGGTGTTTATAAGCAACTCTAACGCTATTATTAATGATTTCAAAAAGTTATACCTTCCATGCATTCATTCATCAGCTTTTGGAGGTCCACTGCTGGACATAGGCTTCCTCTAAGTGGCGCTACTCCGTCTGGTCCTGTGTCTTGTGGATCCAGCGGTTTCTATCTTCCTCAGGTCATCAGTCCATCGGGCAAAAGGACGACCTGTGCTCCTCTTGCTGACAACGAACAAATAATCAGCTCCAGTCAAACCTGGTTACGTTAGGTTAGATTAGATTAAATTAGGTTAGGTTAGAATTAATATTACTATTATTTTTATTTATTACAATTTGGATATTGTACTAATCATAAACTATTGTACCTACAAACTTTGTACCGCGTAGAATGTTAATCGTTGTCTGTAAGGATGGCATCAAGTGGGTAGACAGCCAGGGATGATGAGATAAGATGGAAATCCACTTATGAAGGGCCTTCTTAGCCGCGTATGCAAACAATGCGCAATTAACAAAAGGGTTGGTGTTGATAGGTACGTGTTGGATATTGTACCCCTATACCTATGTAGGGTAGTGTTAGGTTTATGCATATTTCTAAGATGTAATAATGCTTTACGTGCGTCACAATATACTTAAAATTACCCACTTGATTACCATAACTTTGGCTGAGCTTGCCTTTAAAGTGTTCTTGTGCCCAGCAGTGGGACATAAGGGTTGAAGGCAGGCAGGCAGCACACACTTGCTTTCACACTCAAGTCTTACATTATATATTAAAGTACGATCTAACATGAGCCTTGACGGGGCATTGTAATGTCAATTTCAAAATGTCAATACATATTATGTAGGAAAAATTACAATGTTATAAATCGTACTAATTTATAAACGCGAAAGTTGGATGGATGTACTCTTTCACGTTAAAACTACTGAATGGATTTTAATGAAACTTTACAATAATATAGCTTAAAAATACATCAGAATAATACATAGCCTACAATTACAAATCCTGCGCACACGAAGTCGCAGGCACCAGCGCGATACTTTACTAAAATCTCGTAGAGTTTATCTAGTCTGAACATAAAAAAGGAAAGTTCAAAGCTACAAAGTTCTCATGTAAAGCTAATAAAGTGTACATGTCCAATCGCGGGGAAAAAACTTTTCCCGTTTAAACTCCGCCAATCTCATGTACACTGATTAAAACTTTGACGACCCCTCTGTGTTTATTTAGTCGCGTTTGTGCTTTTCAGCGTTTAAGGACTCTGAGAAAGTATTTTTTGTGCGACTACAGTATTTTTTTTAGTAATGACATGTATATATATATATTTTTTTATGTTTATCTATACTAATATAATAACATACATAAAGCTAAAGAGTTTTTTTGTTTGTTTGAACGCGCTAAT
>DWQK01001231.1:0-16352 GCA_018231225.1 Noctuana stator
AAATGAATACACGAATGGGACAATCATAGAATAAAGGAACATATAACAAGAACCTAACTTAAAATGAAATATTAAAATGTCAAATAATAAAATAAATGTATTCCTACTACAAATAATGAATTAATTTTATTCATATATTGAAGTCTGAATTTAATGTTCTGAGTAAAAAACATAGTACAGAAAGCTATAAATTAAAAGATAGTCTTCTTCATCATAACATTTTCTTTTTCAATATGCTATAGAGCCAGACTATACAAGTTCCATAGTTGCACTTAATAACATTTAACGAACGCTGGAAGTTCTTAATCTTAATAAACGCACAAAAATATACACAAATCTAAAAGATTATTATTGTTATAGAAATCACAATTCTTAGGACTCTTACATTTTGTCTAGTAGATAAAATTCGTTGCAATCCTTCCATACAAATCTTTCACTTCTTGAATATCATGAAAAGCATGCATAAATTAATTGAATATAAAAACTTGGAAAGGAATGCTTAATTGATATAGGTGGGAATGGTATTTATACTGCATCAAACTGGGCTGCCAATCGGGTGCGACCTGGTAACAAAAAGTATTAGATTATGCAAGTCCTATAAACAAGAATCTGTAAGAGTAATTTACCGAATTTTGCCACGATCGTGAAATCGTTTAAATAATTACATTACACAAAATTGTGGATTATAACAAATTATAAATTTCATGTCAGTGACACCAACTGTGCGATAAATCAATACATAATTATGAATTACACTTACGTTTTTCTTGACTGAGTAGGGCCGTGGGTGTCGGCAAAGCACTCGCTGGCGGTGAACTCCAAATATTTGTCTGTGGTGACTCGAACACACGAGAACCCTAAGGCAATAAATAAATGTATTAAAAACTGTATTTCATTAAATTAGTGTTTTGATAAAAAATAAATTTCTTCAAAGAAATCCTTCCAGCTCCAACTCAAAACACTAACAAAAGCCTATTTCTACACACGCTCTAATTGCATAGTTATACAGTTCGGTGGACTGTACTTTATACGTTTATGTAACAACCAAGACTGCAAAAGTTAAACCTAATACTCCATGGCATTTTCTTCCAGCCGACACAAAGGGATGGGAGGAATGAAAATGTGAGGCACTGATAGCAACTAACAATTACCTTCTGTCCTGGCGGCGTGTCGTGAATAGAATAGTCCTCGAGTGCGCAGCGTACGGATGTATAGTCCCGTCGCGGAGGCACCACCACGCCGGCGCACACTGCCCAGCGGCCCTCTACCTCACCCTCTGCCCCCTCAGCCTTGCGAAACACTGACGGATGGCATCGCAGACTCTCCACCAATGCTTCAATGCCTGAGGAGATGGTGATGCCTTTACAATAATATTTTGTTAAGTCGCCGATTCTATTTTTAACTGTAAATAATATAAAATTAGACCTAGCACCAACTATATAGAAAAATCTTACCCATTTGTGCGTTAGTGATAGGCGTGCCGTAACGTTTCGTATATTCGGAGTATATTTCCACAATGGGCAGAGACGTCGAGAAGTCCGCCAGTATTTGTGCTATGCGCCACACGTTGCGCCAAGTGGCCGACACGCGAACGTACCGCTCCGATATTTCCAATACACCAGACGCCCTTAATTCATGAAGATTTGGCTCCATGTTACACAGTTGATGGAATGCAGTAAGGAAATATTCTTGAGTGGAGCCGCGTGCGACGCTGCGATCGCCCGTCAGTACCGCACAAGCCGCGAGAGCTGCATTAGCCCAACGCGTGGAATCGCCCGGAGCATACACCATGCCATGCTCGACACACCCCCCGATCGCATACACTAAGGCCTCGATGGACGTCACGTCCAGCATATCAGGAAGCGGCGGCGCTCCATAGTGAGCAGCGTAGTGGCCAGAAAAGGCAGCAATCGGCACGGGAGTAAGAGATTGCAGTCTCTGAGCCAAAATTGCACGAGCCACCGTCGGCGTCAGACGAACAAACCGCTCTCCGGAATTGTCACAGTAAACATTCACCACATCAGGTATTAACTCTAACAGATCAATAAGCTTGACGCAGCCGTAGTGCGCGACGCGTAGTTGTCGGCCGAAGTGAGTGTGGTAGGCGGGCACGAAACGGGAGAATTCCATCCTCAAATTAGGCGTATAGCGTAGCAGTTCCACAGCTTGTACTTCGAAGTCAACTGTTCGTGCACGCTCCTCGGGTGTCGGCGTGCATCGTGGTAAAGCCACTGTGCCATCCGGGGAAATTATAACACTCTGTGGCGTCACTCTTTCCATGAGTTCCTCGACGGTGCACACCCCATAATCAACTGGAGTGAATGGGCGGCCGATTGTCGCTTGATACATTTGTGGGATATCGTGGAGGTGTACTGCACGCCCGGGCTGCGCCTTCAACAGTCTGACGAGGTCCGAAGTCCAACGGCGTCCTTGCGCTGCCGCCGATATCGTTATCACACGATACGACCCAGAACCCAAGACCTGCATAAATATTATAACATACATAATACATCCACCATCATAACATATCAATTGCATAATATGCAAACCTTCAAGAAATGATAAAAAGACAGTCCTGATTTTTTCTATATGAAAGTCTTGAAATCATATACAAAAGTTATATTTACCACAACAGTATTGCCGAGTGCATTGAGCAAATCTGGAAGTTTGGTAAATCCATAATCGGCTACACGACACTGACGGCCGAAGTGATGATGGAATGCAGGAATGAGTCTATGAAAAACAAAACAATAAGCTCAAACACTGTTTAACTACTATACCATGACGATTCTAAGTTGGAAAGTTGTATGATCAAATAAAGTTGATAAAGCATTTTCTCTTAATAGTTTCATGATTACAATAAATTAGTCAGAAAAATGTGAGGTTGAAGCTGCAAATACTTTGACTACGATTACTACATACGAAAAGTTACATATTTTATTCAGAATAATTTAAAAAAGTCTGATAAATTTATTTAAATAATATACAGGTGGCTTGAGTTCTCTTGATCATTCAAGTGGAAAATGTAGACAGCAGTTGCATTTTACCAAAACTAATGCACCATCGGAAGTGGTCACTAGTTGATAAACATAATCACTTACTTGCTGAAAGGTATGGAGCAGCGTGGAGCAGTCCGCAACAAATCGATGAGCTCACGTTCAAACAGAGCCAACATGGGCTCGAGAGCAGGCGCAGTGCGCGGCCGGTCTCGTTCACTGCTCGAACGTGATGTATCACCTGTTAGTATAAATAATCCAAATTAACAATGAATAAATATAGTATCTTCGAAAAAACGTGAAAGTAGGATAGAATCAATATTATAGAAATAAAAATATCGTTTTCTGCATACGAATAAGGTGAAAATGTATATAATCTATACGAATAATATAAAGCTGAAGAGTTTGTTTGTTTGAATGTGCTAATCTCAGAAACTACTGAACCAATTTGAAAAATTCTTCTTGTATACGATAGCTACATTCATGAGGAAGGTTAGGCTACCAAGCATTATGTAACTATTGGGCGAAGCCGCGTGGCACAACTAGTACATGATAATTGCAGTGTAAAAAGCAAAGTGTCGTGGTTTTATAAAGCAGGAGTGCAGTATGGAGGTGTTTGTACTGACTGTGGGTGGTGTTGTGCGGGGAGGTGTCGAGGTGCGCGGGCGGCGCGGCGCGCCAGGCCACGTGGCGCGAGGGGCTGTCGCGCAGCTCCAGCGCGGGCGCGCTGCGCAGCAACAGCTCCAGCGGCACGCCGCGCTGCTCGTCCACCGCCAGCGCCGGGAACCGCGCCTCGTAGCACTCCACGAAGCTGCACGACAGACACAAACACTTGCTTACTTAATAGTCCAACAGGCAAGCGCCTCAACACTGCAATTTCTAAAGACAGTTTTTTTATGTCACATAGTTTGGGGAAGAAAAAACATGCATAACAGTTAGCGTTTAGGGTTAATGAATTTGCATTAAGTTTTACGATCGTTAGTCATGTAAATCTTACAACTGATTACACAGTTACACATTGAAGTTGTAAAAATTGATGGGTACTCAATGTACGCAAATACTTTCTTAAAACTGTAATTTAATATACATTATGAAAAATATTAATTTGCAATTATTGTAGAAATATGATAATAAAAATCGACTAAACTAACCTTAACAATGGCAAGATTCCACCATGATTGTCAAGCAAAATTTGTACATTTTTGGCAAGCACCGAGATCTCCATAAACACTGGTTGCAAAATGCGGCTTCCATCCTCATGACCAGAGTTTAGACCAGCATGCACATGGCACTTCCATGGGGCTTCCTCCATCTCTGAGCTGGACACCGGCGATAAATCCACCAACTGAACCGTACGACCGAATCCTTCATGAATGATGACAGTGTCTTTCACTTTGGCAATATCTGATGTGGTGAGCGCACAGCAATGGCGACTCGCGTAAGCATCGCGGAGTCTTAATAATGGCAGCATGTAGTTGTTCTGGTCGAGGAGGATAGCCCGGAGCCTGGCGCGGAGGACGTCTAGGTTGGGTGCAGGGGAAGGTCTTCCCAAAGACAGCTCGAGCCTACGCCCCGCCCACTGGTTGTCGAGACGGCGCTTGTGAAAGCGTGCGATGGCGACCCGCGCATCCCATTCGGATCGAAGCACTACGGTAGCCAATGGACCCTCGCCCGACGCCCATATAGATACGCGGACTACTGGGACGTTTTGATTGAATAGTTTTGTTAACATTTCCTGTAACAAAATACCGCTCAATAAGTAATTGTGCTGATTTATTCACTGGTTCGACTCTCAGTATGGTAAAAGTTAAAAATTTGTACCTGCAGTATAGTGGGCTCGTACGGCGGCAGGTTGGACACGGTGAGCTCAGCAATAGTATCGAAATCGTCGCTGTGCTCACTGAAGGACGCCGACGAGTTCCACGGAGACATTGCACGGCCTTGGCTGGGCTCGCGGCGGCTGTCGTCGCCGCTGTTGCTCGAAGAACATCCTGACCTATCTAAGCTTGTTGAGCCTGAATAAACAAACATTTTTTTTATATCGTTTGTGTGCATACAGGCTGTTTAGAAACCTTAAAAAAACAATAAAGGTACATCACAAAGAAATACAATATGAAAAAATACAAATCCATACATGGATTAAAAAAATAAATACTATATAGAGAAACAAGTTAGTGACCATCCCGTGTCAGTTGTCAAACCGCCCATAGGCCCTCCAACCAGGTTTACAGACTGTTATAACTCCTGAGAATGACGGCCTAATGTGTCATCCGAAGCACAGAAGCGCTCATGAAACTTGCCACTAGCACCTCATCACCCATCAGTTGTTCAACGTTGTTCAACTTGTGAAATTGTTTGCCATCCTCACTACCAATGCTATACGCATTCCTGTACTTAACTATGTACATAATAAGAGAAGTAAGAACCATACATACCATGAGTGCCTCTAATCTTGCGCGGCCTGGGCGCAGGTGGCGGGCAGAAGTCCAGCGGTGGTGGTGTGGGCGCGGGCAGCTGTTGCAGCGCTAGCACCCACTCGTTGGACACGTTGTGCTGTCTGGACACTGGCGCAACTACTGGCGCGGCTACTTGGTTAACTTCGGTCACCTGCTGCAAGAGATTTTTTATGCCACCTTATATTAAATGGTCATTGCAACTCCACGTCCAACTTTAAATAGCAGAGAAGTTCTATCTGAGATCATACATGGATGCGTTGCTACTCATGAGTACTGAGATGGTTGCCTCAAGTAACGTGTTCCTCCGGCATCCAATGACCATCTCCTTGGCAGAAGAGTTTGCCACAAGATTTGTTTTACAGCAGGTCATAAATCCAGTATCAGGTCTAAAACTGCAGTACTTTTAAAAGATCTGTGTCTATTGTCGTGTGTGTTACCCTTACCTGCACAGGAGGCACCACCGCCGGCCTCACGGGCTGCTGGTTCGCCGGCGCAGTACTATAGCCCTCGTCGCTCGAGTACACCGGCTGGAAGGGCGTGCGAGCGAACCGCGTACTGATCTTCCTTCCGAACACGTCCTCGCCATCCATGCGTTTTAATGCCCTACGACAATAAGAAGGGTAAATTGGTATATTAAGTAATACACGCTTCACCTAAAACAATATAGGCTATTTTGGTTTGTTTATTTTTAGTTTATTTAAACAATTTTTTCTAGCTAACTAATGCAGACACGGCTCAAGTTATCATATACCCCTATAATATAAGTATATATAAGTATTTTTAAGTTTAGTCAAGTAGGTATACGTATATTGTAAAATTAAGAAACACGCTGTCCCTCAATTTTTAGGTCATTCCCTGATTAGTTTGATTTTTCTGACCTTCCCCAACCACTTTGATCTTATTCCGTTTTCTATTATTTTTCAGAAAAAATCGGATGCTTAATTTAAAACTTAATTACTCCCAATCAACGGATTTGTTTTGAAAAAGCGGTTTGATTACGCATTAGTAAAAATATTAATGTTATCGTAGTAACGATAACATTAATATTTTAGTATGCTTAGGAGGAAAACTTAATTTAAATTCAAATCGGATTCAATAACAGTTTGACCCATTGAGAAGGAGTTTAGCGATTACGGACGTTATCACGTCTTTATACTCGCTTATTTACACTTTAAACCATAAGAATCGAATAATTCTATTCATATAGACTTGATGTTAAGATGATAAAAAAACCTAAAGGTTTTAAAAATACCTAACTTAAATTACCTTAAGACTACGTAGCTACCTACAAAACTACAAACTCCGCTACGTCAGCAAAGTTATTTACGTAAGCACTAAGAACATAACGGTAAAGTTTCGAACACGTGAGCAAACACAGTATTAACGCGAATAGCTCTAGTTAAGCTTATATTTTAAAAAATCAAGATTACCATTTTCATAAACTTTTTATAAGGATTAAAAATTTTCAAAAAATCCTAATAATCATTAAAAGTATTTAAATTTTTTAAATAATTCTCTAATATTCCGGAATAGAAAAATACAATTCTTTAAAGGAAACATTTTACGCATGAAACTCTTAATAAACTCATAACACGTTATGCTGTACGCCAAATAAAATTTGAATATCAAAACTCACCCGGAGAGTAGCATTCTTATTAAGTCACTACGCCTGTTCTCATGAATCGCTTAAAACTACACAATAAATAAATAATAATTTAAATTAAATAAATAGTAAAATATAACTGCACTAAACTATTTAAAGTATAAAGTGCAAATTGTTTTGTCGTTCTTGCTTGTGCCTGGCGATGCAATGATCGTTTGAAATTATGAGTGATGCCTGTTCCGTTAGCACAAATCACATATTTTGAGGGTATTCTCAAAAAATTATACCAAATTATTTTATAAAGGTGTGTTGACATATGCTACTGTACTACCGTCAAAAACATCGGTAAGATTACCGAATCGGACCAAATATAACAAGAATAAAGGCTATCACATCAGAACTGCAATTTTGCGCTAGATAGGGTGCAAATCTAATGCCGCGAACCTATGTAAAGCCTATGTTTAGACATTTATTTAGCACTTATGTCAATCAAACTTTATAAATAATACATAATTAAAAGATCCATACATATTTTAATATTATTTACGTGATATAAGTTCATTTAATAAATCTGTTCATTAATTTCATTCAACAAGCTCATGTCTATCAAGCTAATTTGTAAAAAAAAAAAGGTGTATTTCTATAAATATAATGCACATAATTACAATAATTTGATTGCTTCTGGTTTTTTATTGAATTTAATGATCGAATAACTACTGAACGAAACAACGAAATTACACGGTCTATTGCGCCGAAGGCAAAAATCAACGTTCAATGAAGCAAGACACAATCAATGAAAGATCGATGCTTCCACTTATTACAACCTTGTACTACGTAACAACTCAATTTACACACATAAATATTCCCAACTCAGTCTGAGTTGAGAACATTCAGTAAAATTGAAGCGAGAGCTATCTATAGAGATAGTAGTAAATCAATTTTATCTGGTCGATGTGGGCACACCTTTATATACCTACCTATAAATTCATGATACGAGTTACCCTCAACAATTTCTAGATGAATCAGCTGTTTTAATATTCCTTTGTGAATCACATGCGTATAAAATGCATGCTTGCTCATACTTATCTAAAACCAAAAGTAAACTCACAACGGCATCGTGTTATTTGACGTACATCGAGTGTATACAAATACCTTATCTATACAAATAAATAAAATTGAAGTGTCTGTAATATTAAAATAACCGCATTTTACTAAATGCATATGTATGTATACACAGTACATGTACCAAAATAACATTTTTTACAATTTTTGTCTGTCTGTCTTGTTTGTTCCGGCTAAACTTTTTAACGCGGATCACAGCTAGTGATGAATAAAAATGTTTTTATTTTATTTTACTGATAAAACCTTACCTTGAGGCGTGGTCAGGTGTGGGGAACCGAATCATAGCTGTACACAGGTTAACTTTCAGCACCTTGCCACCACAGTTGTCGGCCAAACGTCTGAGACGCCTGGAGACCCTGTCGGGTGGTTGGTCCACTGGCAAGTTCAACACCTCCATCTCACATATTGGTTTCTCTTCTTCTTCTTCTGTTTGGCTTATCTACATACATTAAAAAATCCGTTTTATTTATTTGACACTTAACAACTTATAATTTTAATAGGTTGGTTTCATACTGATTATGAGCAATAATTTGTGTATAGCGGTAAAGTAAATGTTATCTTGTTGTGTTCAAAAGCAATAGGGTAGAACATTCACGTGCAGGGATTCGTAATTAATTTTATTTAGATAAATACTTAAATGCTTAAATTTTTTTTTTAATGATACACCTATATGTGGTTCAATATTGCTTCAAGCACATGCTTGGCAATTCAAATGGTTGATAAAATTAATAAGTCAAAGCTAACACTAATATTTTTTGTGATTTGTGCGTTTATGAAAGAAAGCCTTAATTACATATAAAACAATAATATAACCATACGGAATGGCCTTTAAATAATAAATTTTAATTATAGAACATAGAGATACAACACAAATCTATAATTATATAATACAGTTATGAAAAATTAGCATACCACATAACTCCTCTTTTTGTGCCTAGCAAGTTTCCAGAAAGGTATTGTCTTTAAAAAAAGGTTATTTATCTATAATAATTAGCATTAACAAGGACAGTATTAGTTAAGAAAGTTTATTATTAAATATAATAATAATACTATTTAGTTTAGTAATTAGTTAGTTACTGTTTAGTTTAGTTATAATAGGCTTGCAGTTGGCCTCATCTCACCTGATGAAGAAACTACTTAGCATTGCAATTTATCTAAAAGTTGTTTTGAATTCTCACTTTTATAATAAATTTACTACTGTAAGAAGAATTATTTTTATAACTACCATGTTCAAAACTGCATAAAATTGTGTGCTGTTCAATACCTAATAATTACCCTGTTGGTATTTTTTATATACTTCTAAATTAGCAAAACAATGTTGTTTGAATGCTACCATAATTACTAGATAATGTTACTCAAGACTACTTTTATAAGTATGAAAACTATTATTTTGTAAAGCGTATGTTGTTTTTGTGAGTGTGTGAATGATTCGAAATATTAATATACCTTTGGGTTCCTTGGTAAATGTGCCGTCAATTCACTATAACAGTAATGAGATGAAGCGCACGTTATTAGGGCAGCTGATGTGTTTTGTTTATGCACCAGAATTACTTCCATGTTCTTCCTGATGAGAGATTTATGACCGTAAATAAAAAGGTAGATATCAACAATATTTCTCTGTACATGGTATACATAACTTGACAAGTTATTTGGGACAAATTGATATATAATGTTACCTTATTCTATACTGTCAACTTATTCCTACCATGTAGGTTATATTCATGGGTGTACCTCCCCTTTCCCGGTACGCCTATAGATATAATTATTAATAATAGTTTCAAATACATACCTATGCCTAAAGTCGCACAAGTCCGCAGCAAAGTTTATGTCCCCTGAAATGAGCAGCAGAGATGCAGGGGGTGAATGTAACTCCCCAAATCGCCTCATGCACTGCCTCAACTTCTCATCTGATGCATTCTTTTGTGTGGCACAAACATGAATTAAATTTATCTGAAAAGAAAAGGATGTAAAGAAATATTTTGCACACAGTACATTTACACTTAAATTATTTAGCAATTAATTTATCACATGTGGTATTTATTAAATTTTAATTAAAACAACATTAAATTTCCGAATAATAAAAAAAAAAAAAATTATTCCTGATGTTATGTAAGAGTCAAATTAATCTATACTAATATATAAAGCTGAAGAGTTTGTTTGTTTGTTTGAACGCGATAATCTCTGGAACTACAAGTCGGATTTGTATATGATAGCTACATTCATGAGGAAGATTATAGGCTATCAAACATTACGTTACTATTCTTAACGCGGGTGAAAAAAGGCTTAAAATATAAATGTGTAAAATGTTATGAAAACGTAAAGTACATTCTCACGATGCAAATTTTGTCATAATTCGGGTTTTATTAATAAAATAGAATATAAAGTAATATAAATAAATAAATTAAATTAATAAAAGATTTCATTCACCGTTGTAGCTAATGACATTTAATAAATTGATTAAAAACGAACATACAACTATCATTTGGGAGTGCGTGTCGCTGGGATTTTGATCCAGTCTTGCCAAATTCTCAACCACTTGGCTACCACTGCTGTGCTGCTGTGTACAAACGTAATGTAAACTAAATAACCCATAATAATATAATAACTCTTACCCATTCTTTGCGAAGTTAGCCAAACACAGCATGATCGACTCCGACAGTGCGATTTCTGACTTGGTGTAGTTCAGCGGAAAGTGGCCGAAACCTTCCACTAAGGGTGCTCCGAAGATGTATGGTAATTCTTCTCCGTGCACTGCTCCCATTCTCTTTGGACAAAGACCACAAACTTGAATTAAAAGATGTTTTGGACTATAACAGTCAGTAAATTTTTATTCATACAAGTGAAGTTTCTTCCGCCGGCTTTGTTCTCCCGGCCTACCTTAGCCAAAAGGGCGTCTAAAGCCGACGTACCGTATTATTTGACGTTTATCCAGTGTATACGTGTACCTTATGATGAATTTAAAATTTAAAATTTGAATTTGTACATTCAAGTGATTTCGGTTCCCTTCAACTACTAAAAGTGCGTTATCGCGGGCAGTAACAATCAAGTCAAAAATCTAGATAATCAACAAGAAAAACATTATATGAAGGATATCGGAAGATAGGAGTACGTGCCCATTCACATTACGCAGAATACGGAAAACCAGGTATTTAATCCACCATTTCTTTCTTTACCCAACAACTACAATAAATTTTATTGTACACGCAAAAGGACACAAATAATGGAAATATCTTATAAAAAATATATCTTGTTGGAATTATGAAGCTACATACAATATAATGAAGTGAATTGAAAATTTCTATCTTTTTTGAAGTCGGCTAAAAGAGCTTCCCACATTTATTGTGAATCAAGCTAAGCCCCAGAAAAGGATTTACAGTGGGTACCGGCAAATTCCCCGAAAAAGTGAGCATTTTATCTGGAAGCTTTTATTCCCAAATTGGCAATCGCTCACCCACTAGCTACTTGCCAAGTGAGATAACAGTCGCGAAACACTGGCGCCCGGCCAACGGTATTGCCCCAGAATAAATATAGGAAATTCATTTATCGGTTGAAATAACGACAAGTTTGCGTCCGGGCCTATTTAATTGCGTCGTCCAAGTGCGGTAACTAAAACATAGGGATGGATATTTTGGAAATAAATTTAATATATCTAATAATTATTGCAGTCCTGATGATGTTTTTTAATAGTGTTCATGAATTATTGCAAGAAATACGTATTATTTATCTAAAACACACAACTATTACTTCAAAAACTACAAAACTCTAAGCTAATATAATATAATAATTTTTTTTCTGCATGTTTAAATATACGTAATAAATTATACTTATTTAATGTACTATGTGTTCTAATTGCAATATATTGGACTCACGAAGACGAATCATATAAGCCAAAACTCGAGGGGTTTACTAGTATCCACTGAGGAGTTCCATCAGGTACTTCCACGTTCCTCCATCACATAAATTAATTTTATTGAATATTTTCGCAATCCAAAGTAGATTGCTAAGTTACCTGTGGATACAACCCATCCTTGGTTTGATAGTCGAACACATAAAAGAAAGTCTTCGTCGGTCTTCTCGGCCCATCTTCATCGTTTGGGACTGGCTTTGGTCCACCACTCAGCAGATCTCCACTCTGTACCAGAGGAGCTACGTACTGAGCATCAGATAGGGCTGCCACTGTTGCATCTCTTGTGTTAATTGGGTTCTATAAGAACAGAAGATTTAACATCTCAGATATTATTATAAGAACTTCTTATTACGAGTAGAAGAGGTTGTTGAATTATACATAAGTTTTGAGAATTTTAAAGAGTTTTAAATTTAAGCAATTAACTTTTACTTTAATAAAAAAAATTAAAATTAAAACTGAAAATGCTGTTTTGACGCTAAGCACTGATCTCTATTAGACGATTGTCTTAGGGTAGAAATCCAACAAGATAGAAAACATATAAAGAAGATAGATAACAATCCATTTAGTACCTTACACAGTACGTAATACAGCCTATTTCTCTTTTTAACTAGACTTGACAGAAATTATCCATGGCTTCAAGCATTTGACATGTAACTGCAGTTATACTATTCAAAGTCACTGCACTAGGTCTCTTGAGTTCTTCAAATAGGCAATTTATTGTGACTGTCGAATCAAGTGTTGTTATATTTTGTAGAAACGATTAGTGTATACAGCGGTGATATTTTCACGGCTTAAGGCGATTAATGAGGGGCTTCTCTAAAGCAATTATCCGAAATAGACCGATTTACATTGGATTATATAATACCAGTGACAGCACACATTAAAGTCGGTCACATAAATTTGGTTACGTGTCTTTTAATTGTGGCACACAGCATAACTTAAAAAAATCTATTCATCATCATCTTCATCAGGGCCACACTGCTGAACCGTTTGTGATGAAATTTCATACTTGAGATCTTCCATTTTTTTAGTTTATTTCTCTTTAGACCCGATTTTAATGTCCACGCGGGCAAAGTCGCGGCCAAAGGCTAGTTTCTAATATATCTCTAAGCCGAGATATATTAGAAATTATGATTCAAGGCTGAAGCAAATTCACTACAAACAGTTTTATTAATTGTGGTATTAATAAAACTGTAGTGAATTTGCTGTAATAATATATGTGTCCTTAGAAAGGGATTATTCGGGTTACCTTTTGATTCGGATGGATCGTAAAGGGATAAAAAGTTATAAAAGAGGTTTCTATTGAAAATATTGTGATATTGGTTTTTACTATTTTTTAGGGTAAATAGGCACGCGCGCTCGCGGAAATTTCACGGTGGATTTACCATCGGACGGGGATATTGAATTAGAATTGCTTATTTTAGGAATTTTGTAACTGGACTGCACAAATATTTTGAAAGGCTGCTCAGGAAGTCAGAATTACAGAATGGCTTTAAAAATGTTCTTATGACATAATGTATGTATAACCTGTTCTATTAATGGGCTAGATATATTCAATACAATATTCTTATTGTACACACGACAGAGTAAAAAAATTGGTGAAAAAGAAAACACCCATACAAAATGGGATCATCCACAAAAGGCAGTCTTATTGCTAAAGAAGGAATTTTATCCCGACAACATTATTTAAATAAAATTCTCTGTCTACGCCATAAAATCCTCGTTGTTTCTAAATGTCTTCTATTTTGACATAAAATAAAAATTCATATTCCACCTTAGCAGCAGTGAGAATTGGCATCATCCCCAAATCTTAAAAGCTTAGCATGTAGGTACTTCGACGAACATGGGCTTAGAATCTGGAGCTAAGTTTGAAGTTCCACTTTCAGTCGAGTTCCGCTGACTGAAGAGTTAGAGCCAGATTTGTTTCTGACTGCTGAACTTCAGTAAAAATCTGGCATCCGTTCAAGAATATTTGAAGGTTACAACAATTTTGAACTGAAATAAGATGGATAACTTTCTTCATGAATTTAGCTATCATACACAAAAAGAATTTTTCTAATCCGACTTGATCCGAGTTCCAGAGATTAGCGCGTTCAAACAAACATACTATTTATATATTAGTATAGATATTCATAATAGTGATACTATTACGAGTAGGTATTTCAAATTTCAGCAGGAGGCAAGAAGATAATATCAAAGTAATGATTCCATATAATTACAAAACCAATAGTACCTTTCTCATTAAAGGTGATTAAAGGTAATATTTTGATTAAAAGCACTTAATATGCTCGCTAAATTGACCCATATATCCAATTCAAGTGCCTAAATTTAATAATAAAACAAACCTCTACCGTTCTTTCCCAGTCGGTGTACTCGTTGACGATGGTGTAGAAGATCTCGCTCAGGTGGTATGTATAGGAGTTTCTCACGTACGTCCTGTAGCAAAAAAAAATATATTATTGAGACTTTAATACAGTGCAGTTTAATTTAGCCAGTGTTAAGAGTTCAATGACCGACCCTGATAAAATAAAATAAGGCCTCACACTAGGTTTCTAGTGTCGTAGATGCTATGAATACACACAAAGCCAATTACACAAATACCTGTGAAAAACCGAACCTACATTTCAAATTTGTTACTTTGAAAAGAGCAAAATAAATAAAGAACATTTCTCTTGTATTTCTACCGGGTCACTAGCTAGCAGGTTAAGAGCGGGCTTAGCCGAACAAAGACTGAAAATACTTCACGAATCTGAAGCTTCCTTTGGAATGTCTTTTAGTTGAAGATTGCTACGATACTGGACACTATCTAGATCTTGCATTTTTCAAACTAAATTGCTTCTTCATAATTTTAAGAGTTACTTTTCCGACGAAGAAAGTTGACAAGGAATAATATTCATAATTTTAGTTGGTAAATCAGTCCAACATTCGGATGCTGCATCCGGGACTAAATATGTAAATTTATCATATCATTTAATTCCGACCCGAATTAGCAGGCATGGTAACCACCACACGACCACCGTCTTCGAATTCTTTTTGTTATTTGTTAGAAAAAGAAATCACATTTTAAAGTGTGCTATCAAATTAATATAATAGACAATCATTCATAAGATAAACAGAATAGTAAAAATCTTCAAAAGTCACCTTTGGATTTACAATTATTATTGTCAATTGTATTCTTTGTGCTCATAAAAAATCTTCAGAATGCTGCTCGTCTACTTCAAAGAAAATAAACGATTTCATAAATATTATCGTCTACACAAAATTGTTTTGACAAAAGCCTAAAAGTATTTTACCCATAAACAAATTTAATCAACAAAGTGAGTACAAAAATCACCTTTAGTGGATAATAATGGCCTTACCTTCCTGGAAATATAGACATTCTACAAACATTTTTGTGGCAACAAATAAAAATAATAAAAACATCTAGAAATAATAAGTTAAGAACCGTTAACTCACCGCAGCATTCTGTCTCGTTTATCTGGCTCTATACCAGTCTGAACGTCATGGGCCGAGAACTTCCATAACGCTTCACTCGTCACGACGCCAAACAGCAAATCGTACTTATTTTGAAACAACCGTCTGCCATTATCGCTTCTTTTCATATGCACGTAATTCTGGTTCATATTATTCAAAGGGCCAAAACTCGGAAAGTCGCCAGTGGAATAAGCTGTTAAGAAATCTTTCGCGAAATCCGTTTTTATCACCACACCGTCAACGGACGGACCGAACGCAGTTAAAAAATTCGGTGGAGATATGTCTATTGATAATAGTTCCTCTATGCTAGCGTCTCGTAAACAGTCCACTATGATCTCGTGGTCTTTTGCCATGTCTTCTGGTATACTGCAGTTCATGTGCTTTGCTAGTTTCAAGGAGTAGTATACTGGATCATCCACGATGGCCCAAGAGCTGAGAGATGAACCAGACAGTAATATAGATCTATGGAATAAACCTGTGGACAACATTTTTTTTTAATATTTTTGAATAAATAACATGGGAGCTTGGAATCTGATCAATTTTCATACGCATGTTTACCAATTTTATAATAGGTAATAGGATTAGGTTAGGGATAGGAAAGAGACCAAGTGCAATGTAGCTATAACACTACCTGATATGAAGTAGCAGACGAGCATGCAGGCAACCTGGTGTTAAGTGGTAGACATCTACATCCAACCTCAAGCAGGATCGTATCCTGCCTGAGGTCGTATGTAGTTGCACTGCTACCCCGGAGGCTGATGGTCGTCTCATGTAAGTGTGGCCGGCAACTGCAC
>DWQK01001232.1:0-16347 GCA_018231225.1 Noctuana stator
TACGCAATAGGTACCTATATACCTATTCTCTATTTTTATTATTAATAGTCTGGCTTGCTATTAAAACCTGTTTTTTTTAGTTTTTCCTACTATAGTTTACTTTATTCTTTTTTAGCCTCAAAATTTGCTTTTTTGTCTAATAATTTCTTTAATATTAAATTTTTTCAAACTGCAATATATTGGACTTGTCAAGACAAATCATATAACCCCAAACTCGAGGGGTTTACTGGGAGCCACTGAGGAGTTGTACCAGATACCTCCTCAAATCCTCTGTCTCTCGGCCTCTTGTGCCTCGGTCCTCCATCTAATTCCTTCGATATACCAAATTATTGTATTGTCATCAGTCCTTGATAAGATCTGTAAAGTATCTATTTATTCAAACGTCTTAAATCACTTAAAACTCCGTTACATACACACACAGGGACATACTTAGGTACAGTAGGTACAGGTGAAGCTAATAAAAGCGTGGTAATAAATAATTTTTTACAGACTAGTCCTTGAAAAGGACTTTAAAGCAGCAGACATTAAGTGGAGTCTTTTTGTAGCAGCAGCATTTAGTTTTAGATATGAAAGCTGTCTTCGACCATTTCCACCCGCATTTATCAAGAATGGCATTAAAGACATGGATGAACTGGTAACTGTTAACTTATGTTATAATATCTAGGTACAAAATACCTAAGCAAATGATATAGGGCATTTTAACCTTCCGAAAAAACTTTAAAATCATGCATAACTTGGGAGGCTTTTTTGAAATATTTTAATTTTTTGTTTTACAGCTTAGCATAATCACCGATGTACCAGCTTTAGATTTAGTATTGCAGCAGTTGGACAACCTAGATAACTTGCCTAACATAAGCGAAATAATTGACTTGCTTTTTTATGTACTTGTTCGGTTAAAAGAACCAAGCTTAAAGACCGTGCCTGAAGAATCGGTAAGATAGTGAATGTATTAAAGTTTTGCATTATTAGCTGTTAATAACCAGCGGCGTATTTTAATAGGCGTTCTGGGACAGGTTGGTTTAGGCGATAAGGAAGCGGGTACCGTACCGTCGTGGTGGTGGACTGGCCTGCGCCGCTATGGGTCATTGCTTACTTGGTATAGAGTAATTACGCCACTGGTGCTTGGTAAGCACCTGCTTGTTTGTCTAGTCTATTCTTCGCAACCCATACCGACAAGCTTAAAAAGTACCGAAGTCTCCTTAAAAAGTATCGAATTTATTTATTTAGGTCATCAACATCCAGCATCTAATGAAATATTTTATAAGCAACTTCAAAAAAAAGGGAGGAATTCCTCAACTTGTCTAGATTTTTTTTGGTTGAATGCAAATGTTTACCGAAAAAAAATTGTAATGTGAACCGATTGCGATGGTTCCTTTTTTATTCGAAAGATGGTTCCTCCGAATGGTCCCATTTTAATTTGGTTTATTTCTGATTATTAAGGGGCAAACCACCATACCTACTGTTAATTTGTGCACCAACTTATAAAGACTAAAAAACCGATAATTTTGATTGTATTCTATATTTCAGGGGTAGTATCATATGAATTTGGTCAAGATGAGATGCATGACAAAGTAACGTAACTCTTATATCTAAGCACATGAAAGGTATTCGGGCAAGTCCTTTAGGTTATCGTGATATTTGGTAACCGAATGTCGTTATGGTATTGTTATTGTGGAGGGGGACAGGGTTGTAGGATTTGTAAGCAATCACTTATAATACTAATTCATTACGTATGTTGCAGCTCGATGCCGTTCTCTTTAATGCACGGTCTTTGGGAGTAGCACCTAAACCGCAGTACATTTTTCAAGTAGTCAGTACTTGCAAGTCGAGCGCAGAAATGAAGTGGAAGGAGCTGTCTAGAAACCAAAAAGTATTTCATGCTTATCATGGAAATCGGCTGGAAAATTTTTATACTATACTGAATTTTGGCTTACAACAGCATTTGAACAAGGTTTTAGTTTCATATCATAAAGTAGATATCTGGTAAATTAAGTAGCTTACCTTAGTTCTGCTAAAAAAGAATGCTAAAATAACGCTAAAATAATACATTTATTTATCGTGTTTATTAATTTATTTTAGACGACACTGTTGGGGAACGGGGTTTATTTGTCACCTGACTTAAATTTGAGTTTGCCATACAGCCATGGTGGGTTTGGGTGGGGAGCCAGCTGCATCGGCGGACATTTGTCTTGTATAGCAATGTGCGAAGTAATAGATGCTCCTGAAGGAATTAACTACCATAAGCCGGTAACTAGTGGAGGTAACCACATAACAACACGTCTCAAATGCTGTATTATACCTACGTACTGTATACTACGTAGTAATATGTTAACTTTATCAATGAACATTGATAACTTTAAATAAAATTTCAGGTGACGGTATTACTAATGATGACGAAAAAAATAAAAAGCCAACTGAACAGAAATGCGATGCTCAAACTACACATTATATTGTTACTAACTGTGATTTAGTGAGAGTTAGATATTTGTTCGTGTATGCTAAGCAGCCCGTATCAATGAGGTTTATTACTGCAAACACCAATAGAAATCGTAAGTAATCGATACAATATACCTACTATAAACCTTCTACCTTAGACGAATAAATATTAAACCGAATTGCTAAATAACATTTTTTTATTCCAGCTGGTGGACTTTGGCAATGGCTCTCCAGGCACAAGTTATTCTCCATACTTCTTGGTTATGGTCTTATGTTAGCTACAATCGGTCTTGCAAATAACCAACCAATTCATTATTATTACAAAACTGTAATGAAGAAACTTGAAATTATTTTCAATAATGTCAAAGTATAGTAGAAGTCTTATGTATACTATTTTTTCAAATTATGTTTTGTTTTATAAAATTTGTCTTGTTTATTACAATATATCAATATCTAACAAAAAACTGATTTTTATTTCTTACGGCTATTGCAAATAATATTACGCATGTAGGTTGTATTTAATATAGAAATATAGGTAGATTTTAGAATAAAATAATAAAATTAGGCTGTCTCATACACATCGACGGGGCTCTTGGCTGTAGCCCAAAAAGCCATATCCGTCCATGACAAAGCTTAATTATTATAAATTATTATTATAAATGTAGACACTTCAATGTAGACGTTCACCTACGAATTATTTGTATGCATCCTACGAACATTCGTGCAGCAATTGATCGCAGTTTGTATTTAACTAAAAAATTTCATCTAAAATACTTGGCCTTTTTTATACGGGTAGGTACGAGTATACTTGCAATATATAAACGTATCTATATACCTGGGTAGTTGATACTCAACTAACAATTTAAAAAACGAATATGATACCTATATTATGGTTAGTCCATTATTACGAACAAGGATTTAGAACAATGTTAGTTGAATGTTAACCATTGCGTTACTCTCGTCATGGACTAGAGCGTAACAATCATTGTTCAATCTAATTTTTATTGTGTCGAATACCTGTGCCATGTCCAGACAAAGGTCATACATTGGTTCTGTCGCATGTGTTTTTAACATTTCAATGCAAATTGTTAAAAAAAATTATTTTACTATTTTAATTTATTTTCAAGAATCTTAAAATGATGTTATCGAAAACTTTGTGGTTCTTCATATTAGCACAAGTATTAGCTCAAGATCCTATCGTCAATTTGCCACAAGGCCGTATCGTTGGGGTAAGTACTCGTATGCATAGGGCAAAGTTTGATTAACCTAATTACAAAGACATCCTCCACTTAATTAATTATAATTTCAGATCAAGGTGTACATACAGAATTCAATCACTCCTATTGAAATATTTTTTGGAATACCTTACGCGATGGCACCTATTGGGAGACTTAGATTTGCTGTAAGTAATTTTAAAGCTAATTTTTGTCATCAGTGCCTAAATGTAAATTCAAAGGTCTTCATAACATGGTCGATTTGTTCATAAAGAGCGTTATCCCAAATGGTTTTATACCTATCTACTGGTAACTTTGTACTAAATAGTAGTTAGGTACCTACTGGTTCTGTACTTAAGGACTGTAGGTTAGGAAGTAGGTACAAAGTCTGCCCCGAAAGTTATGAAAAACAAATTAGTAGGTATTTCTCCTAGCTAGACAGTCAAGGTACGCAGGGAAATAACTTATTTTAATTAGTATACGATATATTTTTGTTGGATTTCATCTCTATGATTAATCGTATAAAATAACTATTTCCTAATTTATAAAAAAAGTAGATCATGTTGATAAAAGTTAGGTAAAGTTGCCACGTCTTAAAAAATATCTCTACCTATAGGTACTTATAACATGCTGTTGTCACGCATGTCATTCATTATTTTCATGGTAAAAAAAAACCTCCTAATGGTCAATATTTATTATTTATCGATTATAAAAATATACATTAGGTACCTACTCTAGGTAGGTGGTAGTCGGGGGTACCAACTCGAATTGTAGGTAAAGTTATTTTGAATTTATTTAATTTCCTTACATAATCGCAAATTTTTTTTAAGCCAAAATTTACTAAACACTTAACTGAACTATCAATTACCATTATGTATGTATGAAGCTATTGTTTATATAGCTATATGTATGAATAAATAAAAGATAATTTGAAGCCATATATAGTTAACAAAACTTACCGGGTCGGAGATGTTGATTATGAACTAGGCTTTATAATTATTTTGATATAAATGTAGTATGTTTGTATGATTTTAATTTGTAATATTATTATATCAAGGACAACATTTAATTTTGTGCTGTGTTTTTAATATTTTAGCCACCAGAGCGGCATACCGGATGGAGACGGACTTTTTTTGCGCACCGTATACCACCACGATGCCCTCAACCAGAAAAAAATAGCTCTGACTATAACGAGGACTGCCTATTTCTTAACATATGGACATCGAGGGTAAGACTTAAAATGAAATGACGAAATATCTGTATTTACAGGGCATGACTTCAGATGCTTGCTAATATAATTATTTTTCAGGTAGCGAGTGGACGGCAAACTACAACCTGTGCTTGTTATACTGTATAGTGACTCATGGTCTTACGGCGGAATTAATCTTCCTTGTCAGGAGCTGGCCGCAGAAGGCGTCGTAGTAGTAACAGTGGCTTACCGACTTCATTTACTTTCTTTTTTTACTTTAAAATCTGTTGCAGCTCGTGGAAATCTTGCTCTTCTCGATCAGTACTTAGCACTAGTCTGGATCCGAGAAAATATTGCAGCATTTGGAGGCGATCCATCCTCAGTTACATTGGCCGGTCATTCCGTTGGTGCAAATAGTGTTCTGTATCATATACTGTCGCCACGTCCAGTTGGTAATAAAATATTAAAAGATATTCATCCTGTTAATAAATAAACTTGTCATTTATAAATATCCTATTTTATTTCAGGTTTGTTTCATAGAGCTATAATAATGTCCCCACAAGAAACTTGGAAATTTGTAAACAGAAACGTTATCAATAAAACATCCATAGAAGATAAAATATGCCGCGAAGTTGCAGTGTTGCTAGGATGTTCAAGTAGATCAGATCGAGAGCTTATGCAATGCATGCGTGCTCATACTGTGTCAGAAATTACTAATGTTAGATTGGTAAAGTACTTATTTTTGTAAAATTGGTTGTTGTAGCTGTCAATAGAACAGGTTTTTTTAAATGCTACTATAATTTTCTTTTATTACAGGAAGATGTATTAAATTATTTGGAACCAATTCCAGACGATTTTTTGCCAGTGTCTGAACAGTACTTACCATCGTCGATATCAAAAATACTGTCATCAACAACACCGTTAGGCATGCATCTCGATTTGCTCATAGGTAGTACGGATCTTGAAACTTTAAATTTTATGGGTAAGTAGGTATATTAATCGATACATTCTTTGATTTTCAAAAAAGGAAACAATTTTGAAGTCGGTTGATTTCGTAACGCGAGTTATAATTATATTGACATATATCTACTTAATAAGTAAATGTTTCTTGCAGATGGCAGATATAATAAGCTGGAGCAGAAGAATCCGGAGGCTGTTTACGAATATGCTGCAACTCAATTAATACCTAAACTATTAAGATCAATTACACTTGATCGTTCTGAATCTGTATTGATGGTAAGATAAGGTATTCTTTCTGTAATTGTGATTATAACTATATAATAATATATTGAGTAGTTGCAATGCTTAACACATTCATAATATTAACTAACTACGAGTACATCTGTTCATGGGTTTTAGCTGACTCAAGCTATAGCGTGGGAATACTGGAGTTTGAATTTTAATAATAACACATTAGGCGCTAATAAAGCTATAGAATTAGTAGCACGAATGGAATCTTCAGCGAAATGGAGCATGGGAGATAACATCTTAGTGGCTAAACTGGCACAGCGGATGTCCCGACTTTATGTTTATCGTTATTCGCAACCGAGTCATGTAGATCTTACCGGACGACATTATAATTTTACTGGTAAGTATCCGCTAAAGTGGTGTAATTAAGTTCTGTTATTATTATTTGGGAATAGTTGATGACGCAAGCATTAAAATTAGTAAAGTTTGATATCAAGCTTTCAACTTTTTAGGTGCTGTGCATGGAGCAGATTTAATTGCATTACTTGGAGACGCTTTCATGTTGCAAGTAGCAAGAAGACAAGCTTCAGAAAAAGAAAGGAGAATATCGCAAATATTTCGAAAATATATCGTGAATTTCGTCAAGTTTGGGTTCGCTCTCAATTTCAAATTTTTTGTCTCAACTACTGATTTAAGGGTGGTGAATAATAACACAATATTGTTTCAGATCCCCTGGAAATGCGGGCGAATGGCCTAGGTATGTTTTGGAAAAACCTTACGTGCACGAAATCTGTTTAAATGATGATATAAAATGTTTTAGTAATAAGGCAGGAATGAGTAAGGAAGTGGAATTTTGGGCTTATTACTTGCCGTTGCTTGAGAGTTTAATTAAAATTGAACAATCGGAGCAGTTAAAATCCGTGAAAGGTAAGCCTGTGAATTTTATAAATTATCAGCTCATTCTTGAATATTATGTAGATACATAATTAGTTATAAGAAAAAAACAAATCTTTATCCCATTTATCTTATTTCAAACGAAGACAGTTCGGCGTCGCCAGAATGAACTGATGGTATTCTGTCTTCATTCTACATATTATTATTATCTACATACCTAATGTCTATTATGAATATATGGCGACCTGAAGTGGTCACTGCGACCTATAGACAACCACTTCCAACCGTAGATCGACGTACCTATAATCTGGTAGACACGCAAGAAATCCTTGCTTCAAGGCGAAACAAAAGTGTGGTAGGTATCTTAGGTACCTTCCCAGAAAATGTAAGAAGTTTAAATTGACATAATTAGTCAATAGTATTAATTTGTTGCAGGCGAAGTCCGGTTGCGTGGTGGAGTCTTCGCTATGTGTGGTATTACCGGTATATTACTATTATTGCTTTGTGCAAGTGTAATTTTGTTGTATAGAAGGCGTACATTCCGTGTTTCAATAATTGAAGATGGTACTCATTTGTAATATGACTAACAAAAAATGATTTTTTTCATTAAAGTTTGATTAAAGTACAAACTTAAAGTACCTATAGTAAATAAAGTGTTAAAATACTATTATTATTTTTTTTATTCCTTCATAACATTTTTTTTATTGTTTATGAGTAGCAAACGGACATGCAGTCCACCTGATATTAAGTAGTCATTGCAACCCATGGACATCCACGGCCAACCTCAGATAAGAGACAAGTCCTATCTGAGATAGATAATACGTGAAGGCGATGCTAGTCATAAGGACTAAGACGGTCGTCTCAAATGTGTCCGGCAGCAAACTTCCCCAACCGAAACACTGCTAAAAGACTTGCTTCACGGTGGGTTCACGTTATTAGGGCTTCGTGCTTAGGGTGGTGCTTCCCCGGGCGAACTCTTTAAGCTTCAGCACCTACTATAAGACCTACGATCCGTAAGTTAAATTTTAGGTAGGTACTTACATTTTTTTTATAAGTTATAAAATTTTTTTTTATTAGGTATAATGTACAATTTTGAAAGAATAAAAATGAATTGTTTTTTTCATTTTGTTTGGTGAATTAAAATTACATTTTTTTTAGTATTTAAATTATAGTCCTTCCATACACGCTAAGTTTATATTCAGATTATCGATATCGATAAAAGTATAAGTTTGGCAAAAGAAATCACTTTTTGGCCTATAAAGTTGTCACTTTTTACTACTAGTTGGTACAAAAGTGGTCATAAACTCTGACGTTTGACATTTGTAATGGGTGCAGTGCAGCTGTGTTAGATATGCACAGAGTAAATAAATATATATATTGGTAGCTAGTACAACACCACAAATTTTCTCAATCGGATTCCAAATAATATCTGAATCAAAATAACTTGATTTAACCCTTTTTAAGAGTCAAATTAAAATTTCTTTATACGCAATTTATATATCAATTTCCATATAAATTTCATATTTATGACGAATTCTCGCTTTAGATAAAATTATTATTCTTTTCAGAACTAGTCTCTCTATGTTAGTCTATGCTTCTTACTTTAGTCTTATAGTATTCTATGTAGTCTGTGTACATTGTGTAGAGTATACTAAATATAATATTTTATTATGCTCTAGGATTTCAAATTTGAACTAGAACTAGGTATGAAAAAGTTTGTCAGTTCTCCACACTACTTTCAATTTTTCATTTCTATTAAATCTACCATACATTATTATATTAGTTTACCAATGACGAAAGAAGATAACGTAAAGTAGGTACTATCAAGTATCAACCTAGCCCGATGTAGTTTTCCAACATCTGATACATCTCTTTTCTTCTTAGTTTTGTTATTTCTTAGTCTGTGATAAAAATTAAAAAGTATATGTCACAATAGTACATTCTATGTAGCCTGTGGTCATAATTTAATTTTACTTGCCTATTGCCTTTTATTTGGCTTTGTTTGTTTTGTTCTACTTCTGCTCAACCCAAATGAATTGGAAAAACAATGTACATAATATGTATTTAAATTAATAATTTTTTTGTTATTTTAACTGACTGACCAGTTAAATCTGTTAAATAAATACACTATGGCATTGGCTCTCCAAAGACGGGCAAATGTAAGTAAAATGAGATTTTCAATTATGTATAAACCTACATTGTATAAAACTACACGTTTTTTTATAATTATCTCAATATAAATAGCTTTTTTATTAGTAAGTTTGTATTGATCAAGAAATTTCATACAGCATGACATTATTTATTCAATTCACAATGGAATTTCCTTTATTATAGGTTAGATTGCCTCCAGAAGTTAACAGAATCTTATACATTCGTAATTTACCATACAAAATTTCTGCAGAAGAAATGTACGATATATTTGGAAAATATGGAGCTATTCGTCAAATTCGTGTGTAAGTTTTTCGCTTTATATACTGATTGTAGTAAAACAATGCCACATATTTTTAAGAAGAAATATTGTGGTATATTCATTCATTCATTCAAATATTACCCTAGACATTTACACTGTTGTAGAGAAGGTTCCAATATCTCAGTACAAGGTTCCAACATACCAGTACTTCTTTCCTGGGCAAAAATCTTTGTCCTTGGAGCAGCCACCATCTCTAAAGATCAGAATCCTTCTCTAATCTTCTGCACCTCCACAGCTACTTCTTCAATGTGATTTTGCCTCTGGTCAGAGGAACACATGGAAAATTTCTTACCACCTGGCTATTCATAGAATACGAAATTATGGCCAACAATCTGTTGGCCTTTTGTCATTCTGTGGATTTGGTGCACTATTGAAAGTGTATAATCTCAAAACTAGGATTTCAATTTGCCATTCCTTTGTAAAATGGCTAATGTAAAAAAGAAATCTGTATCTGTAGTGTAGTAATCTATTTATTGTATAGTAAATTTTAAATGAATTTATGTAATTTTAAATGAATTGATTTATTTTAATGTCTCTTTTTCCAGTGGCAACACGCCTGAAACAAGAGGAACAGCATTTGTTGTATATGAAGATATATTTGATGCTAAAAATGCTTGTGACCATTTATCTGGCTTTAATGTTTGTAACAGATATTTGGTAGTTTTATATTATAGATCAAACAAAGCATTTAAAGGTATGGATATTGAGAAGAAACAAGAAGAAATAGACACTTTGAAAAAGAAGTATGGAATATCATCAGACGACCTTAGAAAATAATGTAAATTTTTAAATACCTATGAAATAAACTTCTGTTCCATTCTAAATCATTACTTTGAATTTTATGACTTGTTCCAGACTGTACCTCAGGCCCTGTACCCAAAAGACACATCCAACCATTGATTTTAAAGGACTGCAGTTTTTTTTCTCCCAGCCTACTAGTCAAAGAAATTTTTTTTACCATTATTTTTTCAAATTCCTTATTTTAATATAACGTTAATTTTCTTCAATCCTTTTTAACTCAATTTTGACTACAATACTAAATGACATTATTCTAACTTTTACAAAAAAAATTGCAAGCAAAGCAAGTGTCCATGAAAAAGACCATAAGTAGACAATAATAAAACCTATACTTATTATAAATCTGTAGAGAGGTTAATTTTGTACCTGAAATACCTGTAGTTCCAAAATAACTATCAGATATGTATGATATGATAAAATATGACAAAAATGCAATCAGTAAAATTTTTATCTGTCTGTCTGTATAACCGTTATAGAAACAAAAACTGCTCAATGGATTTTAACGAAACTTGGTACAATTATTTTTCATACTCCTGAGCTGGTTACTTTTCATCATACTTTACATACATTTCATACTTTTCATCACGCTACAATCAATAGCAGTGCAGTGAAGGGAAATGTTGGAAGAATTTTTTTGATTCGGGTGAAACATCGGGGCACAGCTAGTCTGTAATATTATGACATGTATACTTTTTACTGACTGTTTCCTCTGTTCATTTAGACATTTATAAAAATACTCTAACTGCGTAAGATACTGCCAGTCCTATTTAAATATTTTGTAGTTTAGGTAACATAGCAGCCATTTAACCTACTATAAAACAATCTTTTTTCGACATGGTTTGGGTTAGTCTCATATTGATTTGTTTCAATTATAATGGTGGGATAAGCAATATGAGCATGTGAAATATCACTCTTAAATTGTCCAAGCGTGTACACAAACAATACTAAATAACTCGGTAACTGATTTAGATGAATCCTTATGCATTGAGAATTTGAAGAGATATTTAGTAGTTACTGTAATCTAGTTATGCTAGTCATTGTAATCATCATCACATCCAAATAAATAACTAAAAAAAATGACTAAAGTTATGAAAAACGTTTTTATATTGTCATAAATAGGACAGTAAAGGAGACAAGCTTAGGGTATTAAACAAATAAAACATTTCAGATTATATTGAAGTATATTTTGCAAGTGCACAATTAGTATGTTGTTTTGTTGGTAAACTACTGTTTGTAAAGGATTTTTAAATGATAAAGAAGCATTGGTGGAAGCCATTTATAATTGTATAAAGGTTATTATGACCGTTACATCCATTAAATCTATAAGGATATAATAAGATTCGTCGTGACTAGTCGTCCGCTAAGCGGACGAATAATATATGACTATTCGTCCAATAACAGCAGGAAAAGTATATTTGTTAGACACATGTTTATTGGACAATTCAATAACAGCTGTAGGTACATACTTATAGAAAATATTTCCAATTTACTAGGTGATTAGTCCGTTTACCGGACGACTAGCATCAACCAATTAGATTGGGTTATTATCGTTTTCTTACTCGTACTTTAATATGCCGAATCTATGCTACATTATTGAGTATGAGTAGCTCTAAATATGTTGTTTATAACTATTGAAATCTTATGGATATTTTATTTGATAAAAAGCTTTTACAGAGTTAAATATTCTTATATTATTATGGAAAAAAATCCACTGTATTTTAGATTATAACAAGCTTAATAAACTTAAATCTGGGTCTCCAGCAGCTAAAAACATAACAAAATAACAAAACATTACGTGTGTTTGTTTCGAACAACAGTCAACAGTCAAGTTTATACACCTTAAAACTTTGAGAATCATATTTATAACTCCCTAAACTTATTTAGCAACTAAATTTTTGAGGTTTCCTAATTTTAGAAAAAGCATGGGAATTCCTTTTTTTTATAATTTGACACATTATTCAACTCCTGTTTGAATATGTTTTTTTGGTACATTAATAAATTCAGTGAGGAAAACATAAAACAAAAAATATAAAACTTAAAATAGTATACAATACACAGCACACACCATAGGCGAACATAGCATAAAATACACTTACATGGTATAAATAAATATTTACGAATTTCAGTTTTCTAAGTTGTAAAAGATTTTTGTTATAGATTATTCATTATGAATAATTGAATAATTTATTTTACTGAACATACGTACAATATGATGGACTTATATAGTAAAGATCTAACATATTCTACAGACAGTTGCCTTTCAAATATTATTAGAGTTCTAAAACTTGAAAATAACATGGAAATTAAGAAGCAGAGGCAAGACGCGCTCTTCCCTCTGCGACTAATTGCTTATTTAAATAAATGTCTTCATCTGTTGAAGTATCAATCAAATCCAGTGTCAAGAGTGGTTCACTAGGATTAAGAGGATCCTTGCCGACATTTTTACATATACCCACAAACTGTTGCTCCACACAGAGTTCTTGAAATCTAATACAGTCTTCTACTGTCCAGTCTTGATGAAGAGGCAACACATCTGGAGGAGAAACACAAAACATTTATTTGTATAGTAAAGAAGCATGCAGGCCTTCATAAGTGTTCACTCAGTTCGACTCATGGATGCACCCAACTTCTAATAGCATACAAGTTTTTAAACATTTTTTGCATTTAAAAAATTGTTTTATTGATAAAAATAAAAAAAAAATTGATAGACACATTTAGTAGGCACATAAGTTTGTAAAATAAACATTAGACTGTTATTGGTATTTGACGCATATTTATTAATAACTGACCTCGCGAATTGCATACCGCCTCAGAATTAGTAAATGTTATGTTAACCTATTAACTTACAAGGTTTGATGGCTGTAGCTATGTCGATAAATTAATTGGTAAGCTGTTTGATTGGCTGTATTCCATTCCCTTTCCTTTTTTAAGCTTCATCTTTAATCTACAATTAAATTTCAGACCCGTGCTTAACCACACTGCTCCAATGAAAATAACCTATTGAAGTTCCCGGCGGAATTATGTTCATTACTTTTTTGTCTTGAACTTTTGTTTTTGAGTCAAATCTAAAAACTTAAACATCATGAAAATTTGTTCAGCCTTTCTTAAGTTATAAATGGTGTAACTAACCCACCTTTCATTTATATATGCATATAAAATTTAGTTTAGTTAAAGATAATATGTTTAGTGTATTACCGAAGAGTCGCGCCTTGATGGCCTGCGGCGGCAGCGAGCGCGCTAGAGGCACGGTGGCAGGCACGGGCCGCAGCGCCGCCGCCGCGAACAGCGCCAGGTCGCCGAAGTCACAGAAGTACACTGACACCGTCTCCGTCGACACCACGCCTGCTATCACCACCCTGTACCACCCCATAAGTTACATAGATATTCACTACAAACTTTTAACACAATAATGAAACACAATGGTGAAGTTATAATAATATGAGGAGACAACCATGAGTTTATTACGAAAATAGAAAAATCAAATTCATTCAAGTACCTGTACCACGACGAATCTTTTTCGTAAAATCCTGTATATAGTTCGCCATTAGCTGGCTTCAAAGGGGCATCTTGCTCGGATAATTTCGGACATTCTATTTGCAAAGATGACATCATCGCTAGCAACGTATGTCTCGTACTATTCGGCTGAACCTAGTACAAAAAGCTATTGTAAATAAGAGAAGGTGAATGAGTATGATAGACCATTGGCTAAGATTTAGATTTAGAAACTTATTCGAGAGAAAACAGTTTATGCGCAGGCGTTTTTATGTGCGTTTAAAAATTAAATGTTATTAACTGCAACCGAGAAGGAAAATGTTGCGAAAAAACATGCATTCCTGAGAGTTCTCCGTAAAAGTTCGCAAAAGGTATGTGAAGTTTACATACATACATGAAGTTCACATACATGTAAGTTCAGTACATTTGAGAGGAGACCAGTTCGCCGCAGTGGGACTATGATGGATTGATAATGATGAATGTTTATAATAAATTTTCTCGTAAGTTGATTTTACTATGTGAAAGATGTTACAAAACGATCGTATGTGCGCTCTTACCACAAAGTTCCATGGGTTGGCAGCCATAGCTATGTATACGTCAAAGCAGCGTCCGGGCGCGGGCAGCGCAGGCGCCGGCAGGCCACCGCCGGCGCGCTCCTCCGCCGCGCTCCCCGCGCTCGCCGCACTGCCCGCGCCGCTCGCCGCCGCCGAAGCGACCGCGTTGCCGCTCGAAGCTGTGCGGAATATGCGTTCCTTCTTCTTATGCAGCGCCTCCACTGTGTCCGTGCGCTCCGTGCGTTCCTCACGTATCTTGCCGCTGTACGCAATGCCAACTTGATTATAATAACTGTGTAAACGGTAAATAAATTAAAGGTCATTACGCCATTTACAAAGCGTAATGAACATACATAGTATGTATGTATTACGTAGAGCAAAACATATAACCTCTTCCTTTTTGAAGTCACGTTTTGTCACGTCACAATGAAATTGAATAGCGTATTGTGATCCACTGCTCATATTTTCTTCATACAAATCTCACGTCACATGGCTGTCAGACTAAAATGGAGACTTACTTCTGTAATACTTCGTGTTCGAGCAGGATGTTATTATTAACAGAGGCGAGGATCTTCTGCGGGCCGATACGCACGAAGAGCTCGACGTGCGGCGACGCGGGGGGAGCGGCGGAGGCGGCGGCGGGCGGCGAGGCGGGCGGCGCGGCGCGGCACAACACGCGCTCGCCCAGCAGCAGCTCGCGCAAGCGCGCCGCCATGCTGCTCGCCACGCGCTCTGCCTGCCCGAGTCGCACCTGCATCGCCTCCACAACGGAACAAACATAAACTTACATAATGAGACAGGAAACGGTATGTATGGTATACCACAGACATTATGGTAGACCACACACATTCGTCATTCGTAAACATAGGTAGTAGAGTCAAATATAGAAGAAGTAATTAACATGATAGATTACTATTATATTATCATAAAATACAGTAAGTTATATATATTATTATGTAGGTACAAGTACATAGTTTCAGTTTAAGAGATCCACACGTTAAGTAACTGTCAAACACTTCCCTTTACTTTTCCTTTTGTTCTGTAACCGGGCAACACGCATTGTTATTTATGCCTCTACTTTTTTACATTGAGCGCCGGCAGTCACTTTAACAATAAATTTTATATTTTTGTCGGCCATTTGGCAGTCAAAGGCTTAAATATTTTTTATGACACCAACACCTGATTGATTAGCCAACAGACAACTTAATTACTTTACAGATCTGTCCAGCTTAAAAGTTAACGTATAAGAGACAATAAGAAAAAAAATCGAGCACAAGAGTCATAGAAACTACAGAACATAAGATATTTTTAAATTTAAAAATAAATGTTTGAGTTAGTGAGTGAGTTACTTGGTAGGGGAACGCGTTGAGAGCCGGCGAGAAGTTCTGCAGCGGCACGAGCGAGGAGAGTGGCGCGCGCAGGATGAGGCCGCTGTCCACCAGCAGCGTGCGCACCGTGCCCTCGCCGTCCAGCCCGCTGATGATCGTGCAGCGCACCCTGCACCATCCATCACCATGTTATTTGATCTCAGTATAAATCATGTTATATGATCATCAAATAATATGTATGTGTTTTTATTGGTGTTCCTATCTTCGTTACGACATCTTATGTTTTGTGATTGTGTTGTTTGTGTGGAATAAAATGATCTTTCTATCTAAATTTACCGCTTCTTGCCGTGATTCTATTTCGATGCTCCAATTACAGTCGTAGCGTATAAATATAGAAGGATTTAAAGTGTAATTTATATTATTAACAAACTGGTAACAAGTTCAAGTTTCGCCGCCACTCCGACCGTCGGAGCTTGCGAAGCCGGTATAACATTATATAGGTGAATCTTTATGACAAGATCTCTTTTGAGTGATGGTCACCACTCAAAAGAGGTTCTAGATTATTTCCAAAGGGCCAGAAACGCTGCCTCCTAGTACACTATACTATAATGGACGCTCACGGCTAGTTAAGTGTTAATGCTACAGTATTAAAACATCATGATGTTACATCGCAACTACAATATAATGTAACGAAACTTTATAAAAAAACTTATAAGTATAATGTTATAGGTGACGCGAACAGAGTGCTAACCAATCGCCGGCCAGCGTGCGCACGATGTAGAGG
>DWQK01001233.1:0-16340 GCA_018231225.1 Noctuana stator
TACTATGAGCTATTCACGCAGTAAAAACACTTCTAACAAAGAAGAGGTTAAAAAAAGCTTCACTACTACAAGATAAAGATCTAAAGCTGTCTGCTCAGTGCTGGCACTGTTGCAGTTGAAGTGAGAGAGATACAAAGATGTACAATAATATAAAACACGATTGAAAACAGAATGATTATGAATTTATTTTTACGATCGCGCGACGCATTTTTTCTATTTTATTAACATAAATGTGTAAATATAAAACGCGTCGGGTCCAATGGCCTATTTGGCGGGTTCCGTCAGGAACATTTTTAGATAGCGCGATAACCCTCGAGACCGGCGTGGATCGTCCGAATGATTTATCGCAGCAGCCACCGGCCGCGTTCATGGATATTTTTTGGTTAATCATTATAACAACTACGGAGCTAGAAGAGCGAAAAGATAGCAGGAAATGCCCTATACTTACCTACGTTTGTACGGAATTAAGCGTGGCAACATCACTCATAATATGATTGGTAAAAAGAAAATATATCCGATGTATCATTTACCAATCAGCATCACAATATGCTGCTCTGGGCTCAGCTTATACGGCACTTCCCTCTTGTTCCTTTTTACCGGGTAAAAACCTTGTAAATAAACGCAAATTTCAGCCACATGGCGCAGATTATTATAAAAAATGGCTACGAAGTCTTGAAACTAGAAAATTTGCGACGCATGTGTGTGCGTTTATTGATATACTTGTATTCGTAGCTCCTCATTTGTTATTTTTTAGCATCTTGAATCATTTTATTGAGAAACTAATTTCACTTAAATATGAGTTTTTTAAATTTATAGTAAGCTTGGAATTTAGATTTAATATGTTACAGAATTTTTATTTTACGTTGTTTAATAAAAATACTGCATTTCTATTAATACAGTCTCAATAAATTACTCTTTTTATTTGAATTCATTTACTTCTAAATTGGCTATATTAAGACAAAATCTTTGCTATATATAAAACTTAAACTTTAAAAATATTTCACGCTACAATTTCTTTATATGAGTTTCAATTTATATTACAAAATTTCCTACTTTTCTAACAAGCAGTTTACTTATGAATGACTAGTATAATTTACGAGTAATGTGAACTTAAATGTCATTGCTTATTGCTGATTTGCCCCCAAGAATGTTATAAACGAATAAGTAGATATGTGTATATACCTGAAAATTTATATTGTTAGAAGAGGATATAGTTATTGATGACGTAATTTCTGTCCCTGTGTCGCAAGGTGCAGTAAGTGTCCTTGTATTTATTACTTGTTTGTCAGATAATATCTTTGTAGTAGCTCACGATGTTTTCACTACAATGTCCCTATACAAGCTGATCCACATGCTCATAGCCCGGTGTTACCAAAACTTAAAATTTCAACGTCATTTTATACGCTAATCGTTAATCATGAAGCAATTAATTTTATGATCATATAATTGATATCCAATTCAAAAGCTATTTGTTGTAATTGCAATATAATGGACTCGTTATGACGAATCATGTATACCCAAATTCGAGAGGTTTACTAGTAACTCATGAGGAGTTCTATCAGCCACCTCCACGCGTTTCATCACATCATCTCCGATAAACCAATTTTTTGTATTGTCATCAACCTCATCTCACCAAAATTTTCATTTAATCAAACAATCATGTAATCAAAATTACGATTTTACCTTTATTAACAATGTTCCAACGTTTGTAAGAAATTTTAACACTGTTAAATAATAAGTGACTTAATAATTGTTGTATTTGTCTTTGGCTAAAATACCTGTGGAAGTAACCAATGTAAATAAACATTAGTTGAATATAATAATTGAGAATTAATTTGAGGAGCCTTTAATATTGTTCTATTTGTTTTATATGGCATCAGTATTGCCAGAATGTTGACGAGATAATTTAGCTTTATGCTTGTTTGAATTATAATTATTGTCCCCTTTTTTGTTTCTTGCTGCTTCTATACGGATATTTGCAATTTTGTTTTCCAATTAGTACCTACCTACGTCACTATTTGTGATTCAAATGCAGCAGAAACATGACAACTAATGAATGTATGTACTCTACGTACTTTCCACAGAAAAGCTTGGCAGGTGGTCTAATTTTCTTGACATCCGTGCCAACATGTAACCGAGGGGGTCTCGGCAGCCAAAACTCGAACCTCAATTTGACGCCAGGATGCTGCTGTGACGTTGTATAACATGCATCTAACGATGTTATGAAACTTTTGCATCGTTATTTGGCTCTTGTGTTTTGAGTATCTCTTTTTCAAAACTAAAATATTTGCGCAGCATATAAATTTTAGTTTTTGTTCGCCATAAATACATGCTTTTTGTGTTAATTGTTATACTGTTCAGTTTACTGTACGTATTTACTATCTACTAGATTTAAGAAATTATGATTCAGACTGCTAGACTTCTGAAAATAAAAACAGTAGCTTAATGAATAATAAAAACAATGGGATTAGAACGTTGGCGTTATTAGAACGAATGGAGCTGTTAGTCTAGACTTTTGTACAGCAAGTTGCAATCGAGCTTGAAATATAAAATTTAAATAGCAATTTGAAACTGAGTGAGCGTAAATGAGAGCAATATAATTATTTGGTAACATTGCCAAGTTCTAAGAGCTCAATGCTTTATGCAAATCTAGAATAGTTTTACTTTTTGATTAATATACTCGTATTGAAATTGTCCTCGTGGTTTAAGTCTATTTATGAGGTACATCAGTGATGTACGCATTCTGGTCAATAGGTATTGCTTACGCTTATTTTCCTTTTGAATGCATTGAAATGTGTCGTGATGTAAGATATAAACATGAGTCGTTGGTAGTTGCAACGAATGCATCTGAATTACAAGCACTCTGCAAATCATATTCACAACTACTGACTCGCAATTACGCTCTTGGAAGATCGCTATCATTCAAGCTCTTTACATCACAGGCTGCTCTTCCTGACATGAATACGCTTGTGAAATCAGCGGAAATATTATAATTTGCACTTGATTCAGCAACCATGTTAAGCTGAGACGTGATCTCATTATTACTTTTCTATTTTATATTTTACAATTTCACGTGCACTTCCTAAATAAATGGCACACCACTCTAAACTTTTTAATAAGCGCAACAGAAAGTGGAGAAAAAAAGGTTTGTGGGTCAAGATTTAAAACAAGTGGCTAACCTATTTTAATCCCTTTCTTAAAATAAAATAAAATTTTGAGAAGGGTATAGCAAAAATGGTAGTGTGACGTAAATTTTGCTCATTTCACGTGTACAGACACTGGTTGTCAGCGGGTGGCATCCTTCAGGGCGTCACAGAGGCGTGAGTTGCGCATTGTACGACTGCAGGTGAACGAAACGCGGGGCGCACGCTCCATTTGAAATGAGGTCAAACGAGACGCGTCCAGACGCCACGCCGGGACGCCGCCGCGTTGTTGTACTAGTTGAAGCACATTGAACGTGGAATGGGACGCGGCAACTCCTTTGTCCTTCTGTTTCCTCCGGTACGGCGTTGTTGCCGATGTTGAGCAAACAATGAACATTATTGTCATCTCGATGCTCCATTAAGATTTCCAGTTGCGTGGGTCACTTCGGTAGAGAATGATTAAAGTTTTTACGATAAACGATGCGATAGACGAAGATGTACGGGGTTCTAGTTCGGATAACATTTATTCTTTGTAATCCGTTTCCTTTTGCTAATATTTGTACACAGTACAAAGCGTACTTTCGCTTTTACCCATATCAAAGGCAAGGTTGCCATGGTTTGTAAGAGAAAAATGAAAAAGGAAAAGTGTGGCACTTTTATGAAACACTGAAACTGTGTGTA
This sequence comes from Noctuana stator, assembly GCA_018231225.1. NCBI lineage: Eukaryota > Metazoa > Arthropoda > Insecta > Lepidoptera > Hesperiidae > Noctuana > Noctuana stator. Next base: position 3,825 of record DWQK01001233.1, read on the forward strand.
GGAATTCATGATTTTGTTATTTTAAACTTGACTTTCAAGAAATATAACGGGGGAAAAACAGTATTTATAAGTTAAATAATGAAATTCATAAAATAAATAATTGAAATTCCTTTTAACATCACCAATTTGCTTCCAAGGTCTCTTGAGGTTAAAATAATCAACAACAATTCGTGACTAAGTGTATGAATTTAGTTACTATACCTTAGATTATTTTTTATGCTTTGATTTATATAACATTTGCTATATAATTTACAAATTGTAGTGAGCTAAGACGCTAATGGAACTGACGACGTGGCAAGGCCGCATTGAACACGTTAATTAAGACTGTTGATAAATTAGACTCGACGCGACTATGATCAGGCAATTCGATACGATGGAACAACTCTGCGCTTAGTACCCTGACACATCTTAGTTTACCATTCATATATTTTTTATGCGAGTAAGTGCAATGGTTATTTAATTTTGAAGTTTAAGCGTAAAAGTTGCTACTTGCCTACTTGCTCTTGGATGAATATAAAAGCATTGCAAGAACCTGCTCAGCTGACAATGATTTACGTCTGTAATTGCATCTTTGGTCAATAATACAAAGCCTGATTAGTCAATGGACCCTTGTTACCTGCTAAAATAACACAGATACCCAGCAATGTGGTAGTAAATAATAGTTAATAGTAAAAGCTGATGTAGGGACATGATAACGGCAAACATTTTTTGACTTTTTTCCGATTGATCGTTCGTTTAAAGTCGAAAAATAAATCTGAATAAAAAAAATTGTGATGTTCGATGTTACATTTTGATAAAGGTAGAAATTGAACTGTTTGATAGAAACGAATTAGGTTGGGTTAGCATTGTTTTCTTTTTTAACATATATTTTTTGTCTTCATGTTGTTTTATTTTTCCGTTGAAACGTGTGTCGTGATTGTATAAACTAAGTAATTAGAATTGTTTCTCCTGGTAGTTTTGTTTCTTGTAGGTTTTGTGTTCTCTTGAATAATGTTTATGTGTCCTTGTTGACTCGCTCGTAATTTACATTTCTCATCAATCCGCATGCTTTCCATTACTAAGAACAGTACAGTTCAGTAATGTTCAGTTCAGTGATGTCTTCATCATTATTTACTTCATTATTATTCAGTGTTGCACTTGTCCTTTACTTTTAAAAGCGTTACCTTAAATTTAAGTGGTGATTGAAAATAATATGATTCACGAGTAGCTTTAATAGAGCATCGTTAATATCGTGTCCGATAACAGTGTAACCAATCGTCTCTTTTTCTAGTGTGTCTTGTTTTTCTACCATCAATTGAGTCTCGACTTCCAAGGCCGTTTGCACGTCTTTAAGCAATCAACACGCATCAGTCATCAATCTGTTTACACCGTTGTATTCTTCTGTATCTATCTGTAGAATATTAGCTACTTCTGTTTATTATTTATTAAAAGTGTGCATGATAGACATATTATTCTAAATTTAAGTAAGATACTCAGTGTCCTTAACACCAGTAACTTTATCAGCTTAGTGCTCCTAATTGGCTTAAACGTCATCAATGCCACAGATGTAACTAATATTCCTTGTAGGATCTATTACGTGTAAAATTAGTGAGACAATTTAAGCGTAGATCTCCGGAGTAGTGCGAAGTAGTGCGACCTAATTTTAGATATGACTTATCAAAAAAGTTATTAAATATATAAAGTTTTCTATAACATTTACTTTAGCAAATAAAAATAAAACTAAAAAAAAATATAAAATATTCTGTATTAAAATTCCTCATCTGAATATTCTATGTTGAAATTTTTTTGTGCCGTAAATGCAGTTAATTAGCTGTATAATTGTAACGCAAACGTATCGGTAGCCTGTTTAGCTTATAACTACTGGCCGACATCGACACTAACCGTTCTAACTCTAAAGTTGGCTATCGAATGTTCGCCATACGCACCATCATCGCGACTGACATCAGCACAGTTTTTTGAAGGTGTGGTTTACAAACATACTTGTACATTCACAAACCAAACATGCACTTCACACTGACTCATGCAGTAAGGTTTCTTTCTGAACTATTCACTAAAGGTAACCGCGTCTTGTAATATATTAGCTTCTGCTCTTAATTCTTCATCGACAAACCTATACATCTGTCGGGTGTATGTACAGTACATGTTTAATCAGAATACATTACTTCTTCAACCATACCTTCTTTCGAACATAAATCAGTGAATACTGTGTTTTGAAATTTATTATCTAAATTATCAGAAACTGGCGAATTCGTTTAATACTTACTGAGCAAGTAAATATATTTAATGACTGATCAATTTCGAAACACAGTATTCCTCTTATCATTCGACGATCATTAAGAATCGTTTTCAATCCACAGCCGTGGAGCCCACGTACCACTTCAAGGTTTTGGTCCCGTCCATGGTAGCGGGAGCCATCATCGGCAAAGGCGGCGAGACCATAGCCCAGCTGCAAAAGGACACTGGCGCCCGAGTGAAAATGTCCAAGTCACATGACTTTTATCCAGGTTAGTGAACATTCATTTTTATCATTATCGTAAGTTTTACTGCGGTAATTAATATTATTATAATACATGATCAAGCTTTAGCGGAAATTTTTTTTAATATGGCTCTCAGGGAATTAATATGTAACTACTGCAATGTTAAAAAAGCAGGCATTAACCCAGTTATGTCAGGATTGAAATACAGTAGACGCCCAAGACGCTCTTTGTTCGCGTTATAAAAGGCCTACTTAGCAGACTTAGCCTCGCGCACACCAAGGCGGCGACGAACTCGCTCGCTGGTGTATTGTGTACCATTTTCATAAAAGCTTAATGTAAAAAATGAGTTTCATTACAAGCAATATACATAAGTTCATAATATGAAAAGAATTCACCAGTCTATTGTAATTTAATATTACGTAAAGTGTTGAAAGACCCAACGGTAACAGTTTTAATGCTCTACTGATTAAGAGTGCCTTACCATATAGAGCTGAATTAAAAAGATAATCGTGGATATCAAGAATGCTTGAGCGTTACGCATCACCTGTTATTTTTTACAGCGAACATTAGAATTCTTTGCTTTGATATTTAGAAACGGAAAGTGTCGAGCGCTGTATGGAATGTCTCGTATCCTTTCCGACGCGACGATCCGTGACGAAGCTTCCGATTTGAAGGCTGCTGATATATCAGCCGTCTCGACCGGTTATGTCGTGGTAATGGTCACCGGACTAGAAAAAGATGAACGTTGACAGCTTGTCGATGTATAAGATAAATCTGAGAGGAAAACTCGTAAGAAAATTCTTGGCTTAATTCTTTAAAACACAATATCAAACAGTATCGCATCGCATCGTTTGTCTCAGCACTCTTGGCTTACATCACGTAAATTTTTGTACTAACCTGACGAGGTGTGTCAAGGTCGCGGAACGGTGAGACCTTTGATTTACACAATCATTTCGCCAGTTTAGATCATACCGGCCACTCAAACAAAATTGTTTTTATTTTCTGGCATATTTCGTAAGGTCGCTAAAGGATACTCTAATGGACTGATATCATCTATAAACTATCCTCTCATTTGGAATGCGTTGTGTTGTAATTGTAGATTTAAATTTAAAAAAACTTCAATTGTTCACTTGTACCGAGTCGTATACGGCCTTGCACCATGATAATGCATTGTTTTATGATGCAACGTATTTAGCAGCAGTACTTGATTGATAAATAGCGGTGACATAATGACAATGCAAATTCCTCTTATCAAGAGAGGTTTCCTGAACTAAAATGAGGATGTCAGTATTAAAATATAGGTTAATGCTCCAAATTGACCTATTGTGTGTATGAAACTACCAAAAAACGGTTTAATTAAAGTGGTAACATAACTTTCGGTTGGAAGTAGGCTAGTTATATTTTCATCTGCGGTGGTGGTGAGGGACACAATGGGGAACAGGCGACTCACGAGCGCATAATAGAGTCTCTGACTTTGATGCTTCGCAAAGTAAATCCGAGGAGAATTCTACATGGGAAAGTTTCAATGTTAGTAGGCCACTACAAAAACTTCAGTTCCTCAAAACTGTGTCAACTACATAGTTTTTTTGCCATGAACAAAATATGTATTATTAATACATTTTTAAACTTTAAAAATATCAAACAAGACAGTTTTTAAATGTCATATTTTATAGCATTTGATGCAATAACAGCTTCTACGACGTGCTAATATGCTAAGTGTTCATGTATACACACATTTGAATGAAAATGTGGTTTTAATAAATATATCCAAAGAGAGCCGGCGTCCTGGGTGACTGCAGTAATTAATTTCTGAATTACGATCGTAATAAGCTGCCTTGTGACGACTAAATCCGGTTTGCAGTGCATGCCACTCGAAAATATATGTATAAACGACATACATTCCGGTGTTAATGCGATTGCGTCACTGACCAAGTCATACACGGTAACTGGTGGTCCTTGAACGACTGTGACAGTGATTTTGTCGCCACAAGAATTTTCGTTCTCTTCAGCGCGATGCTTTCTATTACTCAGTATGAGACATAAAGCTACTATGTAGTTCTTTATTTCTTTAATACTTGAGGGCGTTTCAAGGCTTCATTCTAAGCTCATTAGTTGTTTTTATCTTCGCTATAAATTATGTAATTCAAAAAAGAACGTCGACGCTTTTGCGTTGGAAACGGAACTGGTGGATAAATCCATAGCAATAAAATGTAACCTAATCCTTTGTAAACGATGGGAAGTTCAAATAAAAATTAACGACATAGAAAATCCTATTACAGAACTAGTAACAAGACGGACAAAGATATAGTAGTTGAGTCGGATGGAGGCTATCTTTCAATGACCGCCTTGATCCATCTATCACAAGTCTTCACAAATTGGCATGACGTCACTTAACGAAAATAAAAGTGATTCTATTTGTGATAAATTTAGGGTTACACACTATAAGTTTTATTCAGTGCCTTCTTGAATTCGAATAACACGTGGTCGTGTTTGGCTTCATCTGGGCGGAGCTGATGGTTTCGTAGGTGAATATAATTTTCGTGAGAGGCACTCTGTCCACCTTCTACAGAATTTGCAGAAGTAGGTTGGGAGTTTGGAACTTAGCGGGTAAATTTTTTTTCCGAATTATAACAGCAATATTAATAGCTATTACAGTTTAAACTGCTTCTTCACTTGACATTGAGAAATAAAAGCCTTCGCCATCAGCACGTAGGAAGTCGGCTCAGTTTAAAGGCTTCTCGGGCGAACCAGTCACGTCGACGTTGAAGATTTGTACTTGATCTACTAACGCCTAAAGCCTACATTGCTCGCGTCTCTGTTTGATTCCATGCCAATAGATACTTAAATTCTCCGTAACGTTATTCAATTTGAAATTTCATTAAACAACCGCTAACGACCATATTATTGAGTTGCCACATTTAATACGATAAAAGTAGTGGCTGATAAACTATAATGTAATACTTTAACCCATTTAGAAGCATTCCTTATCTGCATGACTATAACTACTAACAATATTTAACAAAGACTATTTTGTATTCTTGATAATGATGATTATAAATTAATCGTTTGGTCAAACGTCTACATTTTATTTTATCAATCACATAATTTTCTAGATTTTACCTTGAATGAAATAACTATTTTAGTTCGGTTTAGCAATAACTTCGGCAGCTTTATTTTATCTTATAACACATGCAATAAAATTTTCTTATCAAATACAATTTGTGTATTTCTAGATAGTCGTGCACCTCAAGTTGGATCAACATTAAACTAAGCGCCGTCGTTTTTTTTGTTAATTAATGGTAATTGCTAGCCATTTAGAACTTAATGTTGAATTTACTTATGATTATGAACGAGCTATTTATGTTATTGTTACATGAGTTGATAGTTCCTAATAAACAAAACTGTGCCAACGGATCCGCCCCTCTGTAATTATGAGTCACGTCAGCGCCATCTGTCAGAACCTGTCACGCAATTAGGGCTCCTTTTGCTTTCAACGTAAGGCCTATTTCTGCGTCCACGCAACTATCAGACGGTGTAAACATGTAGTCACTTTACGGGCCAGTGGCATTATTTTGGCTAATGTTGCGTATTGGAATACCTAGTTCTATTTGGAACTACGCTGGCCGAATTATTAGTTTGCTAATTTGTTCGGCAAGCTCGTTAGTATCGATTGCATTTCGCTAAGATATTTACCTAATTGTGGGCTCTAACGATCAGGTTCGTACCTGGCTACGTGGCTACAATTCGGTTTGCAAATCAGACAATAATTGTACTTGCTTATAACTATTGGCTATGAATACAGTATTTTGTACAGTATAAGTTATAATAGTTCTTGCTCGGTGTATGTTTTGGATTTGTTGGAAGACGAGCTACCACAACAATACTAAATAGCTGAATGGAAAGTTAAAATGAAACACAATGGAATATATACTTATTTTCACAATGAATACTCCACAATGAGAATGGGTTGGATGTGTCACCGAAGAGGCTCTTAATCTGGGATTGTTGCATTTTTATCAGAGCATCTACTCGTACTTGCATACTACAGTTCGCTCAACACATTGTATTCTTTATAAATATATTTCGCCATTTCTACACCTGCTTTTGTTGGATGTTCGAGTAGTTACGCAATAGGTTGTGTTGTTAAGCAATTAATTATATTCTATTACGTACAATTTATTATCTCGTAATCTACCTACCTACACTTGGCCAGGGCGGTGGACTATGGCCTAAACACTTCTTCTTCTAACTATTCTCTTGGTGGTTCTGTCTTTTTATTAGTTTTTGTTCTTTTGCATATAGGTATGTATTACATATTTAGCTCCCTTTTCTTTGATGTTTTGCCCACAGCTAGCAATTTTTAAATATTAGTTTGTTTCCTAGTCCATTCTAATTTCGTCATAATATCTTTACAGAAATTATTCTCAAACTTAAACTCCTTGAACGTATTTGTAACTTCTGGCTTTTCCCTTGCGTCTTTATGTTCCTTGCCAGCAAGCGTAAAGGCTTCGTCGCCAAGAGGCAAGTCAAGCGTAAATGATTATGAAGCATTTTAGATGATCTAGAAAGAACAAAGAGTTTCCTTGACAAACTCTTTGAGAGAAAATCGGTTATCGTACATTAGAGGAGGAAGCACGAGGCAGGCACTTACTCACAAGCCGCGCCTCGCCCGCCTCGCCCGCCTCGCCCGCCTCGCCGGCCACTTGACAAACGTAGCATGAGACAAGTGTAGTGCATAGTGCATGTACCCATATTGACACTTAAATGCTTGCGAGATTTTCCTTACTTATGGGATAATTTTGTGGTGAAGTAACGATGAATAAATTATGGTATTTTTAAAAATTTAAGTTTTGTGAAACCTTTTGAGACACTTTTAAAGTTAATGACCAAATTAATTTATATATTGAAGTGTGCACAACGCGGGAAACACCTGGAAAGTTATGACAAATATTAATAGCTAGCTAATGCATTCAGTATATTATTTCAGTCGTGATCCTACAGTTACAAGAGTGTCGACGTCAAGCACAAGTTCATATTTACAAATTTTCAGTGTTTAAATTATAACTTCTAAAACCATAATTATCTTTTATAGTCAGTAACAGTCGCTAAAACTTGAAAATTTCCTTCCTCTGGATCTTTCATCTTCAAAATAACAAGCAACGTGTTTGAAAGCGTCCATATTGTACAAGCACAATTCTGACGTAGCTTCGTTCGTAATAGTATAGATAGATGATGGAGTTTTTAAAATATCTCTCGGTCATAACTTGGCGTGCTTCTCGCGGCCTTGACCCAAAATAGAGAGCATTCGTCTTAACTCTTAACACCGTGACACCTAAACATTTTTTTCTTTCTTCTATTAATACCAGTTTGTGCTTGTCTTCGCTGACGCTTATTGTGTAGGATGTAAAGTCGGTTTTAGGCTGATGCAGTTAAAAGTTAAGCTTCTCTGCTCAGTGACTGGTTAATTCGACGATTGAGTGTGCAAACTGTGTTACAAACGACGGGGTTAATTAATATTTTATTTTAACCATCATGCATCTTCATGGCAGATTTTGTGATTTACAGTTTTCCAAGAATTACTTTATATACTTTGTTAGTGGTTTCTGAAAACTGTATTAAAGAAATAAAACGTATACAAATTTTATATTATCTAGACAACAAAACAGTATGTTCCATTATTTATTGATGGTCCCCTGAACTACAGAATATACCTATAATATAATGGTACTGGCGCAGATACTTACAAGTTTTCTACCAGCCATCCATAGCCTTAAAAGTGCGATTGAAGCCAATTGAGTAATTGTTAATTTTTATGTCTGTGTTAATAATTCCTTACAAATCTACAAAACGGTATGTTGTTAGTGTTGTACAGCAACCTACATGTTTGAGTGAATCTTGTCTGAAACTTATTTCAAAATTATGTTGTGTGCGCGAAGTTTCACAATCTCACATAAATAAAGTTGCTTAGAAATCTGACAACGTGTTTCCTTCCTTTATAATACATACAATACATCTACAATAACTGTGTGGCGAGTATAATTGGATAATGTACGTAATCTCTGCCCGTCATCTCTCGACCTTGCATTAACAGCACGCGCTGCAACGCTTGCAACCCGACCGCGCCCAGATGCAACTCTATTCATATACACGCACACTGTCTAAATGTGTCCATTTATTTTAGTCGCATAACAAGTTGCAACATTTCCGCCAATGTTGGATCCAACATTATGCACATCGATAAAAATTTTGTGCTCTATCAAACATTTGACCAACGTTGAGCCGAACACGATCCTTGTCTTATATGTATCTCTAATGTCTAGTTTATTTGGCCCACTGCTCCTAATTAGCAAAGCATTGGACGTTTACCAATTGTTAATGACCCGATTGCAGGCAAAAATGAACACTATAATTATGTTGTGTAAATATTAAAGTTGCCAGTCGCCACTCAAGGTCAAGGGAGATATAGGACCGGTTGTGTGTTAGCGCTAGAGGTGGGAGCACACTTGGTCGACTAGTTGCTGCTTGCACCTCGATGTTCGTAATTAATAATAATATTGATCCGTGTAAAAGGTCACACCCAGTACTGTTGAGACTGCGTTTAGTATGCAAATTACGTACAGGCACACACACTACAAACTACAGAGTAAACTATGTCAAATTGTAAAGTTTAATTTGTATACTTACATTCAATTAAATCTCAAAGTCAATGAAGTATATATTATCAATCAATAAAATTAATTATAGTTACATGTTTTGTCAAGCAAGCCGCTACTGGCCATTTTCAAAGTTTCATAAATAATTACAGTTTTTGTTACTCTTTTCGATAGTATTTCCTTCGTCTGTATTTTGATTAGAACTCTAGGATAGATGCGCTATCAAATATGAACTTTTGTTTTTGTACCTTTAGTATTTTTGATATAAAATCATAATTATTATACACTCGTAATTTTAATGTTAACCTTGACATTTAATTTATACTTATAATTAATATTATTATCTTCCATTCAGAGTATCTCATGCTTCAAATGCATAAAGAAATTGTTTCCTCATCCACCAGTCTCTATAATAGCATAAAGGCGTAACACTTATTCTCATCTTTGATCACGCTGGCGTGTGTCGCAGTAGTCTGACTTTGTTTTCAGCTTTTCTAATTAAGCTCTCGAGCATTTTCACTCTGTTTTCTGCCGCACAAAGTGAGCTGGTTTCGATCCAACAAAGAAATACCGCATGCATGCTGCATAATGGCAACCGAGCATTCTATAACAACCGTTGGCCTTAGAAATCAGATTTGATAGGCGTTAGTTTCAATAGAACTCAACTCGTCGAAGCTGCTGTTGAATCCCACAGGCCCATCCTTGTCCTCTGGAATAATATTTCAGGGTATTCGACTCGGTTATAGAATCAAAATTATTTATTTACCAAGTGTATTACTTATATTTAAGTACAAACAGTTAACTTTTTTCAAAAACAACAGCAAATAATATTTCAACAAACATAAAGAAATACAGCACAGCCTAGTGAAAAGGGTCACACTCAGTTTATGCTGCAGAGTTCAGGGCAGCCATTGATTTTCAGAGAGACCCTATTATAAATCGTAAGAAATAAAAATAATTAAAAAGCCATCAAAACTTAACCACAAAGTGAACTGATAGATGTGACCGAGAGTGTATAAATATTAACGTAATCGGTATTGAAGTCACCGGTGCTATTAATCCATGCTGCAAGGGTGAGACGTTCCCCTACCGTCGTCATCGTGTCAGTTCGCATGTTCGCGTTAACGATTATAGAATTCTCGACGAACGCATCGGTGTGAGAGCACCATATGATTGCGTAATTTCTCTCGCCTCACTACAAGTTATCTCGACAATTTCTGGTTTTTCACGTTTCCTTTTCAACGACCAGTTCTTGTCTGTATAAATAGGTTATCGCATATTTAAATTATTACGGATTCCTAAAGTTTTTTTTTGTATCTTTTTCTTCGGGTTCTCTAGCGGTATGTTGTGTGTTGGAAGTAAATTATGAATCTCTTTGACTAGAGGTGAAAAGTGAAATATTTATTTTATTTTATTAAGAGCTTTATGTTCAGGTCTAACTGGGGCTCGTTTGTAGTATGCTTTTGATATTTCTTTATGTTGTGTGGCCTTTTCCGTACACAATTGTACAGGGTTTGTGAAGGCATTCTTCATGCAGCTTTATGCCCATGCAAGCCAGCCAGTTCTTGTGCTTGCGGAATTGGAACGTGAAGTGGTACCTATGTCATTTTTGTATTCCAGTAAAGTTATTCTTTAAAATTTCATTAGTATGTCTTCTTTTCTACCGAATTCTTAGAATGTAATAGAAGTTGTTTATTCACTAGTGTAGGTACTACAGTCTTATATAAAACTACTACCAGGTACTTCTTTCGAAAACTTGCAATTAAACATAATTTTTTATATTTAGCTTTATATATTATATTATTATACAGTGATGTATGAAACAATTGAAATACAGGCAATGAGTTGCTACATCACAACAGCAAATATCAACAAAACATCTTATTCGCCTCAGTGATTTTAACTCAACGTGGGTGGATTGAATAACGTGTTAACTTCCAAGCAATTAGCTTATTTATAGTTGACCGATTAATTAGCAGTTTTAATGACCCAATTGAATTTATCAATTTAAGAGAAAACAATAATTACTGTAATAATAAATTATACTGATTAGTAGGTCGAAACAAACATTTTTGCATTTGGATATTATTATGTCAATGAACTCAAATTAAATCGAATCAACGTGGTCAATGGGAGAACTTGTGCAGTTCGAAGGAAGGTGAGGAAGAAAAAGATTCTTATTTATTTTTATGAAGTAGGTATTTGTTATTTTTTGTTGGCATGGTAAGATTGTTAATTTTTGATAGCGCAACGCAATGCGCGACAAACTTAAGAGATCGTAGAATCATCAACTAACTACTACTGATTTTGCGTCTTATCTTTTCTAACAATAGTAATTATTTGTCGTTTTAAAGTTTTGTACGTATAATGAAGATAGTTAGGTAGGTAAATAATAATTTTATACTTAATCTTCCGACATTAAATAAGGCAATAACGCGGAGGAAGATAACGAGTGCAAGAGAACCATCTGCTGCATAGCCGCGATGACATTCGCTTCACCTTGCTCCGAGTTGCTGTTACGTGATTGTTTGTTATTGTATCATTCCGATAAGGCGCATAGCGGACTATGTACCAGGGACTCGTGTCCATCGTAATCTATCTAAGGCCTTTGCAAGAGGACGTATGGTTAACAAATAAAACTGGCCAACTGTGAGTCGGGACTCGCGCACGATGGGCTCCGTACTATTATCTAGAAAAACGGCAAAAAAAATCACTTTTGTTGTATGGGAGCTCCCTTAAATATTTATTTGTCTGTTTTTTTAGTATCTGTTGTTTTTGTTTAAGCGGGAACAGAAATACATCATCTGAGAAAATTTCAACTATCAACTGTTACGATTCATGAGATAGAGCCTGGTGACATATATACAGACAGACGGGGGAGTGTTAGTAATAGGGTCCCGATTTACTCTATGGGTACGGAATCCTAAAAAAAAACCAAATTTGTATTCGACAAGTTCCTCCATACATCTACTATCTACTAGAAGCGAAAACAGCAAGAGTGTGAAAATGGTACGATTGCGTTTGCATGGTTATAAACACTCAAGCAATTCAACTAACAGCTAACTTGCTATAATGCCGATGATACACATTTTTTTCACCAACCGTTTTAGTTTTTTACATGAATATTAATAGTGCGAATAGTAGGTCAGGTCACGCAAGGGGCGGCGCTAGTCGGTAACTGGAATTCCATAATTAATATACTCGTAGACTATCATCCATCCGTATTGGTGCAGCTTGGAGTATCCTCCAGATCTTTCCCGATCTTTCCCGAAACAAACCTGTACTGGGCACAGGTTTGTTTCAATTGGCCCAACAGAAGGGTTGCAGGCACGGGAATAGAAATAAAAAATGTAATGACTTTTGATATTGGCTTTTTTGAGCTATGT
>DWQK01001234.1:0-16334 GCA_018231225.1 Noctuana stator
GTGACCCCATGCAAACTCCCTAATGTGACATTCCTCACCAGTCCCTCCTAGCGAGCCCTCGCCGATCGATCTTCAATGCAAAATTGCCGCTCTCCATAGGGGATACTAGTTTTGTTTCTTCCGCGTAATTTTGTTTTATTGCTCTCTCCATCCTTTCATACTACGTTATTTCTGGTATCTACCTGCGTGAGATTTGTTTTTTTTATGATATGGAAGTGAGCCGACAGATTAAATTTGTTGTACATCATTCGCATACTTTTTGTAAAGGCAATCTTCGCTTAATAATATTATAATTATACCTATTAGTGAAACACTCATTGTAGGTATCTGCTTATAACGGTCGAATTGGACTATAGGCGACTTAACATCAATATAGGTATAAGATGTGAAAACTCACACGCACTTATCTAATTTAGAATTCTATAAATATGATATGGGCTTGTTTCATAAACATCATATTCCTTGGGACGAACTCATTTTTTATGTATAAGTTACACCGAGCGTAGCATTGAATATTTTGTGGCTGATCAAAAAAGTCCAATTCGGTTTTATATGCCACTGAATATTGAGTGACGGTTCGGAATGTTTATGGGTATTGGTGTCGCATGTCGTCGTCAATATTAAATTATGTATCTATCTAATAACTAATGATTCAAATTACCTTTTTGCTAAATTAGTTTTGGTTGTTGGTACATACATTAGGAAGGTACAACCTCGTTTTTATTTACTTCACCTCGTGTTAATTTCAGTATTTGATTATGAAATTAATTTCAACAAGTACAAAAATTTAAATGAAAAAGGTATGCACCTACCTACTAAGGAAGCGCTTCGTAACTGTTGTGTTTTTTTCCTAAATAGGTATATTCACTAAGTAGTTCTTCAAGCCTTTGTAATTTTCAACACAACTTTGTAAAAGCTCATTTTTTATAGCGATTTTTTAGCTTTCATAAATATGTAAGGCGGTTTGCGCCACTAGGATTTTCAATTGGCTACGACGTTGCCGGATCCCCTTAGATTTTAGGCTCTCTGTTCGCGGATTAGAGTGGTTGATGTATGGCCGCGGGTGGCGGTAAATCAAATTTTGATTGCTATTTTCTTTGTGGAAAGTCGGAATCCTCCGCTGGGAGACGCTGGGTGCGTCGTGTAACGCGGGTTAACCGTTCCCTCGGTGCCTCGACCGTCAGCCGTCGTCGTCTTATGTGGATTGCCTGTACGAGTATTTCCCATATCTTATTCTCGAATCGACAATCTATAAAAGACAGGATCAAAGTGAGGTGCATTCGTAATAATAGTGGAGTTATTTAATTTACCAAGTAGGTACATATCTACCTTTTTTTTCTACCAATGTCCATGGTTTATTTATTATTATGAACAATAAGCTATCACCATTGTTCATTCATATACATTAGTCTCCTAGTTATTATAATATCTTATATCCTTATCTTAATTCTTTTAACATCAATATTTTTGATAATACGAAATTCATGAATTGATAAAATTTAATATAAGCAATCGAAGCAATAAAGTGTATCTACCACCTACAGGGCCTACAGGCCCTACAGCTATGATACGAGTATTTGTTTGGGCTGTGTGTAATGTGGGGTGGAGAATTGATAGGAATTTAAGTTTCCAAGGCTTTTGAAATTGAATTTGCTTGGGTAAGTCAATTTTTAGAGAAATAACGTGCATTTCGGGCTGGCTCGCAAACGCTCGTGTGATCCAATTGCGGAGCACTCGGGAACCTCGGATCAAATTCAGTTGCTCTTTAAATATTTGAAGTGATGTCTCGTTGGGATACGCCCGTAGATAGGGTTCACTCTATAAAATAAAATGAAATGTATCAAGGTTTAAATTACTTATTCGTTTACATTACATTGACATTTAAATTACTTATTGATGGTTTGGTAACATGCTCGTGACATACGAGTACACGCCGAAGCTTCATATTTATAACACGCGGGGATGGGTTGTACATTGGCCCACCGAAGAGGGTGGGTCCACCTTCGGATAAAAAAGGTTTCCAAAAATTCTCGACCCTTTTTATACTAAATAGGTAGCTAACACGGCCTGAGTGGAGTTTCAATAGATGCTTTCTCGACGGAAGAAGCGACCTGTGAGGAATCGAGTCGAGGGGATCAGTAAAGACCCTGTTGTCTATACGTAGCTGGCAGTGTGCGCGTGTAGCGCGTGTCACTGAGTTTTTCCTTTTATTTTTTACGCTTGCCCTCCTCGGAGGGATGAGGTGGAATTCTTTTTAAATTGGAAATGTTTTCTAAGAGGATTACGATTTGCGGAGGTGTGCGCCGATTGGAAATAAGGATCGCGCTGTTGAGTGGACGCTTGTTGTTCAACATTCTTTGGTGGACTTCGCGTGGGGCTATTCATTTTATTGCTTTGCAAGTTTGTTTATATTTTTGAGAATTATCTATTTTAATTCTTATTAAAAGTACTACCTACTTCTTTTATAGGTAGTGTAAAAATGTAATGGTATAGTACAGGTAATGGAATTAATGGTTACCTACCTTTATTACGTTTGATAAATATTGTTTATATTATTTTCTATCTCACAGGTTTGCATTCGTAAGTGACAGTTTAGTTTACATTACATGAGATAAATTCACAAGGGCTTAATCTTAAGGAATAGACAGCGAGGGTGCACTGTATAAAATATTTTTATTTGGGAGGGGCGGTTTAAAGTGAATCCACCCACTGATGTAATTGAGTTTTACAGTCTTGTAAGTACTCGTGTCCCGCAGCGCAGCGCCGCCGATTGTGTCCACAACTGACAGGTGGTCATTTGAAAATAAAATAATAACGATCTGCCCTTTCTTGACAAAAAAAAGCGGAAATGTCAATCTATTGGAAGCTAATTTCTGAGCTAAACACAATTGATGTGCACAGTTATTGCCTTAATTCCACCACACGTGTCCGACACATAGTCTTTTATTATTGCAGCACTTCAAAGCGTATTTAATTTTTAATAAAGGTCCTCTCTAGTTCCTTATTGTCACATGTCACCACAAAACTAAAAGGTTTACGCGGTATTAAGATCCCTTTACTATTACGGCTACATTCCGGTCGCACATAAAACATTTTATTTGTAATGCGAACTGTTCTTATTGTTGCACAAACTGTTCCTCAATTTCACGTGACCATCTCATATTGCGTTTTCCGGTTTTATTTTCTTATGACAGATGTTCCAATTTCCAAAAAGTAATGTATAATTATCAAACTAAAACACCGTTAGAACACATTAAGAAACCATTATCAACTAAACAAATATATTGCCTATTGATATTATGTATTGATATAATACACTCGTACCATTAGGTATTGTAGTGTAGAGCTGTAGGAATTTTTAGGTATAGATACGTAAATTTACCTTTTTGTAAGGACGACTTTTGTATGGAACGTTTAATTTCATTATGATAATGCAATATTAGGTATATTATGAATTAAGTATACCTACGAGTACTCAACATACCGATACCGCCTCCCGCCCTATGACAATAAAAGAGATACATTATAAATCGTAAGGGAGATATTGTCCACGGTTATTATAGTCAGAATGTTCGCGAAGCGTGACGTAGTTAAATCTTTTATTGTTTTTTCACGACGGCATCTACATTGCTTTGTAATAATTTCGCTTAGTGCGCACTAACTAAAATGGCGTAATATAACGCGAGATATATATGTATACATCTAAAATAATCGCCATTAATGTTCTGGTATCTTGACACTACTCTATTAAAAAATTGGGAAAATGGTGACAAGAATTCAGGAAAGATTCAGGAAACCAAACATTACCTTTTCGTAAAACAATGTACCTAATTCCTGGAAAAACGAAAAAATTGCGAGAAAAAAGCAGTATTTAATATTAACGCTAAAAGTGATAATAGTTCATAATAGAGAGTGATTGATCGAGAGTTCTGCGACACGTGAGCTAAGTTGTTTGGATGGAGCTAAACGAAAGGGTTGTGGACGCATTATCGGTAAATGATGGATGAGCGCAGAGTACTCTATTGTCTTCACGACGTGATATTGCCATTACCGTCCATCCTGTACGGTGTTTCCTAGTTCATTGCTTTAGGTAATAAATCTTATTTCTCTAAGTATTTAAAAACTTTAACGTTCCTAGGTAAATACCAAAAAAAGGTTTAATTAGTGAGCGATCTAAATCTTAATGTAACAGTTCAGTTACACTACTTTCTATAACTTTAAAATTTCCTAGTACAATTTGACACCTCCGTAAGGATTAGACAGTTTATTAGGTGGATTTTTGTGTCCATTTGCTCTTCGTAAACTATCGGTTAGTGACTGAAAGTGACTGCCCAAATTGCTCAATAGCAATATAAATCAAAGTGATTATCATAAAGCAGTTCTGCTTATGAAATTTTCTGGGCTGAAAGCGCCATCATGATGAATCTTTCAGCCGTGACTGGCCATTGTCTACTTAACCGACTGATGTGAGTATATCGCTTAGATATCTGAATCAATACACGTAAAAAATTAAATATAGATAGGTAGGTGCATATTTTCACAGATTCTTACTTTTTTATACGGAAATTATGTACCTATTGTAAAGTTTAATTTTTAAGCATTTATTGTTTTGAAGATAGTCATAGTCAATCATAAAGAGATTGGTTGTGTTGCGTCTCAATAGTGCTTCAATCTATTTTGAAACACTCAATGCTACCTTAAAATAATTTTTAGTGTCACATTAGTGAATAAATTTTATCTCATAGCAAGAAAACAGGCACATATAGAGAACAGGACGCAAGCTAAAGCGAGGGAATCCTTTATCACTTGAAGGTTATATCACAGCGTAATATTTTATCTCGGTCAGCGGCAGGGGTGGACACAGTACAATCCATTAAAGCTGAAAAAACACTTGAAATTCAGCGACTCATACAATAAACATCGTGCGGTAAGCCGTGACGTTTTTGCGAGGAAGGCCGAGAATCCTACATTTTTTACTGATCTTTCTTTATGCAACTTTTTTATCCTCATCATTCCCGAGAAGTAAATACCCACAGCATTAAATAGGTACCTGTTACAAAGCTTCAACTAAAAACAACGTAAACGATATCCGAAGTTTAGGGAAACTACTCGAGTTGATATTTTGACTAATGTAAATTATTCGTGTTATCTGAATATTTATTAATCTCAGTATCATAAATCGATCTGATCAGAAGCTACATACTAAATAGTGTACTTATAGGTCGAGTTAATCTTAGCCGTAAACATTTTCTGCGGTCAGCTCCTGGCTTCGGTTTATTATTCCGCGCATAAAGTGGGGAATATTTTACCCGCGAGTCCGCCGTCGTCAGGGGATTTTGAGCGGCGGCCGAAAAAATTGATGCGACTTATCTCGCGTGTGCGTGTTTTTAACCCACGTTAAGCATATGAAATGTTTTATGGATGCGAGGCGACGCACGCATCTAGTAATGAGCCGACATGCTCTTAATGAGTTTGAGTGGGGCTATGAGTTCCCATAATTCGCAATATTATTATTAGTAAGAGTAGTTCGAAATAATAAGTTTTTGAGAATATGTACTTAGTATGCTTGACTGAAACTGAAAGGATTCTTTATTAGGTACCTATCTAATGTGTTAAGAATAAAAAATTGCGCAATAACGCACCTTGATTTAAAAGTTAAGGTAATAAATAGGTAACTTTAAAACTCTTTTGCTGCACCTAATGTTTTATTTTGATGTTATTTGAAACGAAGTATTTTTGTGAGCAATGAAATATTTAAGGCGAACAATTTTCAACAATTTGGCGCATTCTTCTCGGATACACGCGTTTCTTACTTGTAATCGCATATCCGTGTGTGGTGTCTCGGTGTCCCCTAACCCGAGCTAGCGTCTGCAGCATAATTCCTCAAACGGAGGGAACTTAACATTCACTACATACCTCTCTTATTACGCATTCAATGAGAAATTCCCCGCAACTTTAGGGGAAACTACGCACTGTGTCCATTCTCTATGCTCTGTAGTAATAATTTCGTGTTGCTGTTAATGTTAGGTACGAGTATATACGAGTGGATCAACCAAACTACAGCTTGACTGGCAATAAATTATTTTAATTTATCAAATAAATACTACGTTATAAAATTGATAATTATCATAATTTAAATAATGAAGATTTAATAGGCAGGTATCCCTTCGATTGCGAACATTTTATAAAATTTAAATTCTTTTAAATGAAATGTATAACTTTTTAACTTTTTTGTAGTGTTGTACCTACGCTTTAATAGAGTTAGTAGTTTCTGAGGGGCATAATAGAATATCTTTGAGGACCAGCTCGCGCAAGTTTTAACAGCGCCGACGTCGTTTACGTATAATGAATGTCAGTTTTACGTTCTTCCTGCAGTTTTATGAGCACGCCCTGCTTGAATAAGATATTGCAGCAACAATCTTATACGGGCATGTATGTCCGTACATTTGGTCTTTATAAATGGTGATGCCATTAATTGAAAGAGTCACAAGATAAGTCAACTTTGAGTTAGTCAATTTGTGTCGCTGATAGAGTTAATAGATACAACAGAAGAACTCATTTTAGGTTCGCGTTAGGTTTAAGCTGTTTTATGAAATTAAGTGTTCCAGTAGTATCTAACCTAACCATTGACTTAAAAAGTATTTTTTCATACCCTTTTATTAGCTTCACCATAAACAGTAATTATTTTATCCAGGTTCTCCGATGGCAATTGAGTTGAATTCCATACCTGCGCGTTTGGTTTGGGTAATATTATATACACCATAATATGGTACCATAGTACCACCGAGCTGGTCTGAAGGTTGAAGGTGAAAGGAATCGGAGGACGGATTCCTTAATAATTAAGCCTATCAAGTTTCAACTATTTGGATTTGTCTTGGCTATTTATAATAGCATAAAACAGTTGAGTTAAACCAATTACTAAAACATTTGATCAATGAGAAGTCAAAGAAGGTCATTGAACAAATTCTGCTACTTAGTGAATTTATTTCATTATCGATTTTTACTCGTTCTTTCAAGTGATCATTGAATCTTTACTCCTATTATTTTTTAGTAGAAATAACTTAATCCTTGAGTATACAGCAGGAAGGTTGAAAGTAGTGCTAATTTTGCAATCGTACAATATGTAGAGTTGCGCTCTATTGAACATTCAAACGCGTGTCAATAATGAACATTTGAACTGCTTTGTTGTTAAGAGCAATAAGGAAATTACTTGAAGTACCTACCTACTAAATAAAATGACATTTGTGAAGTTCAGAATATCCTAGACATTAAGCTCCATACTCTTCATACCTCGACTATCCTCAATATTGTTTCTATAGGTAGGTATATAAGGTTTCAGATCAATTTTCATGTACGATTTTGTTTTTTCTATATGTCTATGCCTATTAGCGTTACCTACTCCGGAAGAGTAGGATTTAAATTGAAGTCGGTTTATTTTCTATTTAAATGCCGTAGGTAACCACACGTTTTTACCAAAATAAAATTGAATTGTTTTGCGGTAATAGAAGACGATGCACTGATGTTTCTTTTTGGTAGAATTGTGTTCGGATTTATAGTTAATTCCGTCATCCATTTTGTAATCGACGTCTTTGCTGATTGTCCGATTTCATTTACTCGCTTAACGTAATGATTGTGGAGATGTCGATTTTTATATTCGGTAGAGATTGCGGTAAACGGCGGCAAGTATGACGGTCGCGGCGAGCTTTGTGTCCGCCGCAAGATCAGCTCTCCCGCGCCCTTCGCCGACCTACGAATGTCTAATGAGCTTCATTGCTGCTAGGGCTCTCACAGCGTGTTGTAAAGGCAGTGCTGCTCTTTTAAAAGTTATTTGTATGTGAAAAAACGCTTATTTTAGTGTTGGTTCATGTCGCTGATTCTAACTGATCTTTATAGAATTTGCCTTTAAATTAATGGCGTCTGTGGTAAGCAAGCAATTACGTTTTTACGCTGAAATTTTTATCTTCGCCGTCTTTTTCTTTACATAAATCTACATGCCACATAATTTCCGAACTCTTGGATTAATCATTAAGCAGCGTAACTCCAAACGAAGGCTAATTAAGACTAACGTAGCATTTCTGTTGTGTAGGCTATGTTTATTCGTTGCAGGGAAATTCTTTGCAGATTTGTGCGGCCCTGTGCTCTTTGCGGCGCCGACGTCACCTGTCATCCATCAGTCTGCGACAACGCGCATGTGCACGGCACGCACACGGGGGCGCGCACGCACACCACCGCACGTCAACAAATTCAAATTTAACGGGACCCGCGCGGAATGCAACAAAACAGTTTGCATTCCGACTCGGATCGCCTTCTAGTTCCAGTGACGAGCTGACAAAAAAGGGAATCTCTATTTGAATGGAATGCAAGCAGTGCTTGAAATGCACTGGCCGATTACCATACTTATAATGGTTCGGTTGAATCAGCGATTTTCAAAAAACTCGTCCAAGTAAGATCTATCTAGACATGTAGAAAAGCGGGCTTAAAATGGTCTCTTGTCAGTGGAAGATAACTTTATATCTAAGTTTTAAGTCAAATGGGATTGTGAGCGATAAAGGATTGGTTTCTTCGAAAACAAGATAATTTTAGAAAGAAAAGTTTAATAGTGCCGAATGACAAGGGCACTTTTTATATTAGCAATTATTAGCATTCTGTGGCATTAATCAAAACAAATATACAAAGCTTAGATTGCTGATACTGATAACCAACACGTTGGCGTCACTTGGTCGCGTCCGATCTGAGCTGACCCTGAAGGAGCCTCTCGTCATCTAGCATCAGTATGCCGCCGCGTGTGTCGGTAGCTCCCAATTGCCGGAATTAGCATACTTATACCAAGCGCCGTCGAATTCGCCTTGTATCGCTACTATCAAAGTGAGCACCGCCTGCAATTCAATTTCAACTCTACAACTACAACGGTTTACAGCTCATTTTTGCGAATCATTAAAGTGTTTAAGGCTTGATAGCTTCTCAATTCCATTGTTCCTTTTTGAACCTTGTTCTAAGAAATTAAGGTCGATTTTAGTTAGAGTAGAAGTACGTACTGGTTCAATAGTCATCGAACCCTGACCCGTCGGTAATAGGCGCAAATTGATCGCGGAGGCAAATTTTTCAGCTCATTCTGCGAGACATGCGACGTGCGTGAGATGGATGTGTCTGTCGAAGGGAAGAACTTTTACTTGTGGGAATACCTACTCTCTTTCAGTGAAAAAATAACAAGGTGGGAATGATTTTACTAGCAGCTAATGTTTCTGTGCACGAACATGACTCTCGACATTAATAAGCGATGATTATTGATTAATTTATCTTACAATAGTTATTATTTTGCATAATTTAACTATTAGTCTTAACATTTCATTAGTTTGTAAACTGAACATTTAACAGAACTTTAGGTAAATTATAAATATAGTCTCTACGAATTGGAGCAGTCTTCGATCGAAATTGAAATATTGAAAGAGGAAAGGATTAATATTGTCTAACCTATCTAGAAATCTAAAAACCGGTTTATAGGAAAAAATATTGTAACTTCTATTAATTGGCGTCGGGATAATTACCTGGTTAACGTTCCGTAATTACGAAGAGCTTGCACTGCAACCGTTATTTCGGTCACTCGACCGATTATTAGCAGGCATTATTCGACCTTTTCTGGGCTACTGTTAAGCTTTCACTATTTTTTTTTGGTCCGCCATGATGGCATGCGTGAAATGCATTCTGGCACACTCTTTGTTTCCTCCAATTTGTCACACACAAACCAGTCAAACATTTGGAACGCTTAGTGACATTCGATTGTTCTGAAAGATCTAACGTAAAAACATCTGTACCCGGCGGTAAATAATACATAGAGCCAAAACGGGAGATAATCGACTAGTTTAAACTTCGTATAGCGTCATTTCTGTGGTGTGGAGCTCTAACAATCTGGTAATATTACCAGCTGTTACAACAATTGAGATTTGAATTAAATACACCAAATTTCATTTTTATGTTGGAGGTTTTAACATGAATTAACATAAATTTTATGTTGGCGGTTTTAACAACTTTATATATTTTGAAATGTAGATACGTGAGTCCATTCACTCTCATGACTAAAAGTTCATTAGTACCAGTGCGTTCGTGAAATCATCGCATAATGTACTACTGAGTGATAGACACGACACTCTACAAAGCTGACATTAGCCTTATCCATATATCTCTCTTTAGCTCGATGTGTGTTATTTTCGCAAGGTACTTGTAATATAGGCTATCCATTGTAGCTAACCTTTATTTATCATTTGAAGACTTTCTTTTATTCTGAAAATAAATTAACTAAAACGATAACGAAAAAAGCGCGACATAATACGATGCTAATTGATAGCATGATTAATATCAGGGTTTCGCTGTTGAGCGTCGCTTGCCCTTTACGTGTCAAGGAAATGCGACCAACACTTTTTACTTGCATTGTAAGCTACTTTTTATACCCTGAACACTCCATCGAGCTTAGTTACTTTCTCTTAATTAATGTTAATACCATTATTCCGAAGAAGCGCACCGAAAAACATTTTTTTTCCTAACCGAATGAACGGACCTAACTGTCAATGGACAAGGGTAAAAAGTGTTACATTTATTTTGTATTTTATTAAAATTTTTTTATTTGTTAGGGGCAACATTGTTATATAAAATGTATTTGTTACTTTAAGTTTGCATGCTTTTACAAGTATTGGTGCCTATTGTGATGTGCGCTGGACGCGAGAAGGGCTAAAGGGTCGGCCCGGCACGCGCTCCCTTTCTTTCTGTAGCTATTGTCTACCAACCCCTAACCCCCAAGTCTGCGAGAGGTTCATTGTCACAAATGTCTATCACGTATGCGTTGGCGAAATTTCTATACCTTTTATTTCTCACTACTGCAGCTTTATCTATTTAAATAAATGAGCTTACTTAACTCAACAAAAATGGTTTAATTTTTGCAAGGAAACAGTCCAAATAAAAATTGATACCGTGATACATGTTGGTAATAAATTAATATGGTGACATCTCGAATAGCCCTAGAGTGAGCTAGTCAAGTAAGTATAATAAATTCAATTCAATTTATAACAAGAAACTCGTTCATTTAATTGGCAAGCAATTTCTGAAAGTAATCCTAAAAAGTTAGTTCGTCGGTCGGACTCGACAGTGGCCAGTGTTTGCTTCTGGAGTTTGCAGTCTCCCTCCCCCGGGCTTCCGTCGGCCTCGGGGCACAATTTAATTACTAAATGGAGCGTTTTTCGCGAGCTCTCGACCATGTAAACACGGCTGCTAACGACGTGCGTGGAGCTACAATCTACTGCCTGCCGAGTGTTGCGTCTTAATATGTTTTATACGTATTATAAAAATGTCATTGAACATGCTCAGATCCGTACTCAGATGAGAACTTTTAGAAGCAGTGCAATGATTACATTACTGTCACGGTTAGATAAACGAGTTGGCTCTTACAGATATATAAGTTAATCTTAGCATTTAAACGTGGCATCGCATCAGCCGTCAGATGCCCACTACGACTTAATCAGACATGCACTTACTCGTAACTCTAACAAAAATTTTGTCCCGTTGTTACTACTTTGTTCTCCTAACACATTTTTAATAATTGAATTTGTTGTTAAAAAAATAAACTAGAATTAGAGAAAATATTGTATAACTTTAGATTACATTTAATTTTAATGACCACCTTCATATCTCTCATTGTTACCAGCTGGTACCTACCTAGTATAGTCATGATTTTTCTTTGTATTTGGTATGAATCATGTCATTACTTTAATTCGTAACGTTTACTACTACCTATATAGTAGGTAAACGTTCCAATCGGTGACCGTTGTTTGAAATAGCTACAATTTCGGCTTTCGCAGCAAGTTGGCGAGGTGGGGTCATGTGAACTAACTAGCAAGACAAACGAACTCCCTCGTTATTTTAAACAATTCCATAATGAGGCCCGACGGCACGGCCCGCTACACTGATTGTACTACAAAGGGACGGCTCCCCTAATGAGGCGCCCTCTACGTTTGAAATAAGCAAGCTTTGAAGCGATGTTTGCCTTAGGCAGACTTGCTCCTTAGGTATTAACACAGCATTAGGTATCTACTGATGCTACGTTTAGTAGGCAACTAATGAGCTTTATGTTTACTCAGATCTTTGTTCGAACTATAGAATTTTTGCAGTTTGTACACCAATTTTAAACTAAGGCATACGAAGATACATGTCTCAAGTACCCATGATTATCAATACAATTCCCATCGCTGCCGATTAATTTTCCATTAAAACCATCAAACCGAGCTAGTTCCTATAATGTATGCAAACTTAGAATACAAACGACGGTTGCCTACTCAATGGGTTAGGTATACTACCCGTTTAGTACCGTGTCAGCGAATCAAAACGCGCTTGTGAAGTGACACTTTAAAAAACATGCGTCGGTCGCGTTGCGCAGGGCGTACGCAAATCGCCGTCCAATGGCGTACCTCCGTACGCCGTATGTAAATGTTCCTATATTCAAATCAGTTTAAAATCACTCCGCGCATGCACGCGCCGACGTTTTTTATTGGCGCTTTGCATTTCAAGGGTTACGAGGCTGCGAATTGAACTGGCGCATGCCACGGCCTGAATAGGGTTGGATTTAAAAAAAAAATAACCCTTCCGCAACCCTTTTTTGGACGCAGCTGTTTTTTAGAGCAGAGTGCGTCAGCCACGCGACGCAGCATAGTCACGCGTTTTTTGGTCGCAATCTTTTGTGTAACCGTAAAGTTAAAATACCTGCATCGGAAGGCGAGAGTGATGCGCGCACCTGGCTTTGTTAAAATTCCGATTACGTTTGGAACTGTACAAAATAACCCGTGTAAGAGTGCAGTGCATAAATGCCAAGAATTTGATAATTACTCACTTCTATGGATAGCCTTATGAAAGGATGACAGACACGCGATAAGTAACACTAAGGTATGCTGGGTAACATTGTATTGCTACGTTAAAACGAAATGAGTTTAATTTTTTATAGTATTACGTTTATTAGGTATGTATTTACTGGTATTATTTTTACCGACTTTAAATAAAATTGATATAGCCTTTAATAAATAATTTGTTTTGGAATCTGTGATATTTTTCCGTCTGTTGAGCATGGAGGCCATCTGAGTTAAGGGGTATTGAAGACCCCAATTTCTTTTCAATTAGTATTTTAATTAGGTCGTACTTGAGAATGGATACAGTTTACCTACCGATCTGCCCCATTCCCAAGAACTAGGACGGTTGCCACGTATCTATTGATAGTTATTACTTATTAACTTCTGAGGTCGATTTGATTTCAGATCTTGTAAGTATAATTTTAACAAATTGTACAATAAAGTCAAACGGTGTACATAATGACATGTCGTGTCACCCTCAACACCCACCTGGGTGTGTTGGCGTGGCTCTCAAACAAACAGGCTGCCAGTGGAAACAATCAACTAATGCGCGTGTCGGATCAAGTAACAACACACGACCGGAGACCGGAAGTTAAGAAATGTGTATCTTAATGCGATGTTATATAAATTGGGAAAATTAGATGACTTATAAAAAATATTAAATAACATTGCTTTAACCGACTGCAGATGGCACTTACTAGTACCTACCTACCTATGACCATTTAAAATAAGATCGACAAGAGTGCTACCAACAAGAACAAAAATGAAATATAAGACTACAGAATATTTAAATAAGAAAATATCTGAAACATGTTTTACTATAAGTTTTTATTGCTATAGCTCATTATGATCAACATTCAATAGGAAAAGACAACAAAGGATCTTGCGTACATAGTTTATGTTCTGAAGCAATAAATAATAAGTGAGCAAGCGTTGTGTCGAGGGTGGTAGTTATGATAGTGCCTCAGTTCCGGCCGCCGGATGTGGACGAAGCCATTGCAAAGTTCTTGATTTAAGGGATACCTATTGAGGGTTGTTAGTTAGGCACGTGCAACAAAATCTACAAAGTAGCCATGAAGTTAGTGAAAGTTTATAGATTTGTAGTTCAACCCATAAAACCGTTAGGTAGATAAACCGATTATTTTATGAACATTTTCACTAAAATCAAATCGATGAACATGAAATTGCCTTGATCTGGGCACATCATGAAATATTAGCAACATCAAGAAATGACGGAGTATCGTAGTGTGTCCAGGCAGATTTAAATCGGCCCAGTTGTACAATAGGCCCACGACGTACAGACACAACGTCGCATAGCAATGTAGCAATAGGATATAGCAGTGTAATGTCGATAAACATCGGAAATGTCAACCGGCGACTGTTTTCACAAGGTTTTCACCGTCGGACGTTACAAGGCAAATATACAACAGAAAGTTTTTTGTCATATTGACTTTCACTCAGTTGTGTTTGCCTGAAATGTTTTCTTTCGCTGGTTTCCAGTTACTGTCCTGGCAATGTGGTCATCGGGTAACATTCTTTTTGATATGTCTACGATTTACCTCAATCTCCACATTTCAAATGAAGGAAAACATATCGCATCAAAGAACGCTTATTTAATATAACAGACTTAAGTTTTATATGTACTAGAATTATACATTCATTTGTAAGATTTTACCTCCATTGTCTGGTCGTTACGGCCCCGTCCGAAGCCGGGCGGGGAGGGAATGTGGGTGGAGAGGAGGCAACCCTTTCCTCCGAGGGGCGCGCGGCCATCCATCACCGACGACTAGCGAAATGTATTTTAATCCACTGCCCCGCGCCCGAGCGCTTCATGAAACGTGAAAAATGATCCCGTAGCGCACCCACACACCCTCCGCGCCGATCTTACGAGAAAGTTAACTACCGGCTGGCAGCGTGTGCGTCCGATAGGATTGGGAAGTTGGAGTTCGCTTCCATTGTCGCTAAGTAGCAAAATGAATGTTTCGCAGCGATCGGTAATAAGTGACCATTATTACATTGTTTCCCGTAGCAAGTCAAGCTTAGCGTGCGAAACGATTTCCGAGTGGTACTTTAATCGATGAGCTCTTTTGGTTCGTTCAACTCTACGCAATAATGCAGAGACATCTTTTGGCATTTTAAAGTGTACTAACAGTTTGCATTATTACGGACATTCTCTCTTGCTTTAGTACATTTATACATATAGTATAGGGGTCGTCGTTTCTCACAAGTTTAATAGTTTGAAGCGGTCTCCAGAGGCGCTGAGATTTCCGCCCGTTACCCTGACATGCGCCATTAATCATACACAAATTGTTGCGCCGCTCGGGAGCACAGATATGTAAGCTCCAATTGAGCCAGTCATCGTTCTGCCCTTTAGAAAAATTCGAAGGAAAACGCTCCATTCAGGCAACAGCTTAAAATGTGACGTGACTTAATGATGGACCGGCGTGACGGTTGATTTATCTACTATGTTCCTTACAATTCGCTTTTATTTAGTTGGGTACAAGTCTAGGTACCTCATCGATTGGAATTTTTTTATTTTAAGGAAGCCGTTACTTCTTATTAATAAAAGGATATAAAATGATGTTGGGTCGTAAAATGTCAGTAGATAATATGGATTTTATGTCTCAATACATTTATCGGGGAACCCTACCAGAAGGCAGTGCATAGTAATGATATTGAATGTTTTATTGGCGAGTGCTGGCTGATATCTCACCCGGATTACTAAAACATCTGTCCCGGAAAATTCACTCTCGAGCCGTTTATCGCGTGCTCGAGGGTAGATAGAGAAAAAACTGCAATAACGCGGTGTCATAACAAAGACGCCACCGCTGCCCGATAATACTATGATTAATACCCGGCGTTATCTTGAGAGTGCAGGCCTCGCCCGCCCTAAGGAAACCGCACTGGTCGAGTCACCCGAACATCTCAACCGCCCAGCGATGCCCTGGTAAAGCCATCTCTATAACTACAAGCACAGGGGTGTCAATGGAATGAAACGCAACCCTGTTTAAGGTATTCTCCAGACCCAACATAAGAGTTACGGATTTCGCATAATGCATATTATATTCGTGTGCGGGGAGGCTCGGAGGGTCCGGTGGGGGTGAGGAGACGGAGGGAAAGGGGGGAGGGCCGCAAGACCGCACGTCTTTTGCACGCGACAAGCTCTCGACATTTTTTTATTATTATTGCGCTTCGATGGAATTTATTCCGGCAAGGGTCGGTAATAGAATAGCGGACACGCTCGTTTGGCCCTAACGGCGATTTTGAATATGATTTTTAAATCAAGTAATGGAGAGTGAGCGCCTTTTTAGAGTTATTTTAAGGGCGGGAACGTTTTACAGGGAGGGTGTGGGGATGGAGCGAGGCATGAATGTCTAAAGAAGCACGTTCATACACCGGAGACTGAGGGTATAGTTCTGATATAATAAGTTTCGCGGAACATTGCGTACA
>DWQK01001235.1:0-16326 GCA_018231225.1 Noctuana stator
TTTCCTTTGTATCCTTCGCCAAACTCTCGGAATTCTGTCGAGAGTAAATTAAAGAAATTTGACATCGCATCGCATCTACCTACAACGAAACAGAGAGAGAATAGACGAATGGAAATGCCCCTAAACTTTTTAGTGAGGAAACAATCGTGGCAACTTCAAACATTACAATACAATACTAATATTCTTTATGCATTTCTATTTTGCACCAATGAACACAGATACGTAATGCTTAGTAGCGATCTCTAATAAATGTTATAAAATGCCTTTAAATATAAATAACCTATGTACATATTGATGGATAACAATGTTAATCAGTGATTAAATATATTACACAGTAAATTGTCTATGCTCCATTTAGCGCCGAATTAATTAATCAGACAAGTCCACTGTCGAACTGTCTATCGTCCACTGCACTTACTCACTGCTCTAATTCGATGTAGCAGTCCCAACTGTAGGTATACAAACAAGATTATATTTGAACATCATAAATCACAATAACACACATTCGCGTTAACCGTAGAATATAAATTTAGTTCTACTTTCAAAACAATTTTGTGCTTGACAATGTTGATGCTGGACTGACAATAAATATTCATTTCACCGGGAAAACAAATCTATAGGTACCTGCCTCAATTGTAGATTGAAAATCTACAAAATAGTTCAAAATACAACCCATGTTCGGTTCATGTTACGGTGACGGGTTCTCGAGTAGCACATTTCTTGTGCGCTTCTATTTCTCGTGTCTACCTAAATTACATACAAAATATAAGAGTAAGGCCCACTCCGAGAACAAGGCTAACAGCAAACTTACAATTTCAAAAACTAAAAACTTCCGGTAACATTGAAACTAATAAAACTTGCCAAGAAATGCATAATTATACTGACCGACTTAATGTTATTTTAGGATCAGTCGGTCATGCTTGTGGCACTTGAAATAAATCTATTGAAGTTTAGAATAGTCGTAAATGTTGTTGCAGTAAGTATGTTATTATTACAATGGCTGTTTGTGTAAATATGGAATTTTTACAAGAAAAATAATAGGCATTTCAACTTATCTATAAAAGAAATGACACTTGCTACTTGACTATCCTAAAGTAAAAAGTCCCCGTTCATATCCAAACTTGACCAATGTATACCGGTTTTTAAGGATCCATTTACCAGGAAATGGACAAGATATGGAAGTGTCCGCAATAAATAAAATTATAAAAAAAAACTGCTATTAAGCATTTTGCAAGATTTCTTTTGACTTTCAAATTTCTTTCTTCATTCCAATTCCCGTCTCCCGCTGGCGATTCCGTTTCACCGTAACAACTCGGGTGTTTTCGGTCGTAATTTTATTGCTCCGGCAACGACCAATGTGATAAATTAGTAGAATTAACTAATGTACGAACGTTAAAACTTAATGGCTCTCTCGACGTTTGTGTTATTATGAAAGTTGTTTTGAACACTGTTTACAAGAGCTTTTTAGTTATTTCGTCTACTTTGAGAACTGTCGCTTCTCCATTGAACAACACCGGACCCAACACGACAATGAAGAATCCTTATCAGTTGTTTTCTAGGGCCTTCTTTTCACATTGAGCGCCAGCAGTCATTTCAACAATAGATTTTATATTGTTTGTCGGCTATTTGGCAGTCAAAGGCTTAAAATTGTATTCTACTGAAGACCAAACTCGTGCTTATTCTACCTACATCTTGTTCTCACAATCATTGATGTGTGCTACAACGCCCTGTTTCTTGATAAACTGGAATATCCCTTAGATAAATTTGGTGCTCCCTTGGCAATGTACTCCTTGAGTGCATTATGTTTTCTTGGAGTCTTTTAGTTCCAACTTGCCTGGTTTACTACAAACTTGTAACAAATTATTACACCTTCGTTAAAAGATATTGAAATGGATTTTATTATTATAAATTAATTAGTTTTCAAAACAAACATCAATATCAATAACGTTTAGTAATTTGTTTACAAAAGTGATTACATAAACACCCGCAATGTTTTGAAATTGTCTTGAATACCCAACGTTGAATCATTTGGGAAAAACCTGATTAAATGGGTACTGTCTTGTCATTGTATTTTGATGTTATTTTCAATTTAAAGAAATACCACTCTGAAATCATTGTAGGTATAATTATTTATATACGTACCTTCAAACATGATTACTACAAGAACAGTTCTTATTTTAAAATTGGTTTTTACAATAAAATTAATTAATTTGTATTAGTCATGCAAAGACTGTACTGTTTGATTTGACGCATAATGGATTTCTGGGGTCAAAACTAATTTTAAACTAAAATAATTATAAAAATTGGCATGTATGTTTTTTTAAACTAGCTGTGCTCCACGGTTTCACTCGCTTTAAAACTTTTTCCCAACATTTCCCTATACTGCTCTGCTCCTATTGACTGTAGTCATAAAAAATGACGTGTGGAAAAGTATACTGTAACCATCTTAGGAGTATGAAAAATAATTGTACCAAGTTTCGTTAAAATCCGTCGAGCAGTTTTTGATTCTATAATGGTTATACATACAAAAATTTTACTGATTGCATTTTTGACATCAGTATCGATCCCTAATCACCCCCTGATAGTTATTTTGAAAATATATTTCATGTACAGATTTCTACAGATTTATTATAAGTATAGATAAGCTTGCTGGTCACTTGATGTAACGCGGTCAGTGCAATATCTACGTGTTACATACCTAATATGTTGTATATTTAATCTGTAATTGTACATACAACGTACGCGTCTGCCTATAAAACTCATCGGGAAACCATTGTTTATTTTAAATATTGAATAGGTACCTATCTAAATCCATAATCTATACTAATATATAAAGCTGAAGAGTTTGTTTGTTTGTTTGTTTGTTTGAACGCGCTAATCTCAAGAACTACTGGACCGATTTGAAAAATTATTTTTGTGTATGATAGCTACATTCATGAGGAAGGTTGTAGGCTATCAACCATTACGGTTTCTATTCTAAATGCGGGTGAGACCGTGTGGCACAGCTAGTATCTAATAAAAACCCCTCTTAACAAGCAACCAATGCTTACTTACTTATCTAAACAATCGTAAGGCCTATTTTCGTACAAATTGAAATAGTTTCTTCTATATATACCTACTGAACCTCAGTAGATTTTAGATTTACAGATAAGCGCCGTAATTAACAACGTTGGCTACTAAACAACTATTCTGGTTCATTACATTGAATCAGATTACAATACTATGAATAAATAAGACCGTAGACTTATAGACGCTTGTCTTAACACGAGAGGAAATCGATTAGAGATTGAACAGACGAATATTAGTTTGATATTTGTATTTGTCTTCACTGAAGTAGTATTCGTTGCGTCTCTAATTATAATAAAAGAATTGCGAAGTGTTTGGTAATATAATTTTTTACTGTGTCGTTATTCGAACTAAATTAACTTGTTGGTTGGGCTACCATGCTGTAAGGCTGTTACGGGCAATAAACCTTAAAAAAACAACAATCCAATTAATTTCAGTATATAAATAGCATAAAGAAGGTAAATTGATTCGTCATCGTAGGCCTAGTTGAAGTAATTACCTACATAATATACCGGATAAATTAAATTGCTAAGCAGTAGGTACCATGGAAGATATTGTTTGTATAAATTAAATCTGATTTGTGCTCATGTATGCAATAAACAAAAGTAACGTATATCGACACAGACTTCGAAATAATTTCGAAAATTGTACTAAATATATTATAACTTTCTTTTCTATAAAAAGTACAAAAAATGTTTCACGCGACTTTATAAGTTGAAGTCATACTATATAAGTGAAAGTCTTCACTTATAAGTGAAGTGAACATATTTTCATTGAACCTTTTTTATTGAGTGCTACTATTTTCATTATCTAGTTATATTTTTCTAGTAATTCATACATGGTAAGGTAGTGACGTATTTTATTGCTTGCGATGTTACGTGTGCCTATAAAAACCTAGCAGTTTTACGTAGTTTGGTCACGATCAAAGAACCTCGTGCGATTCAATTTCTAGAATATAAACCACGGTTAACAGTCCAAATTAGGTTGGTACTGTGTACCAGTTGCAGAGTTGCCAACATTTAGTTATGATCAGACATGTCCCGCATTTTGATTACCCTTCATGATAAATTTATTTTATTTTCATTCGACGTAATAAAATTTCCAAAAAATCTAAGATCCACGCGGACTGCCACTTCATCTGAAACATTTTCATTTAAATTTTCGCATCATTTTAGGTTCTAATAAGCTCGGCCTTTAATAATGTTCTCAGCCTGAATGTTTCAGGTTTAAAGCGATTAAATGCAACCCAGTTAAGTTTTGGAAGCGCATTAGCTAGTTAACGGCGCCGCATAAATGCCGTTGTGGAAGGTTAACTTGTTAAGAGGATTACCTTATTCGTATTAATTAGAAGAAAAAATTTGTCATGAAATTTTTGAAAATGTTGTAGTTAAGAATACTTATAACCCTGATGGTGCTCTGAATGAAGTAGGTCGTTGAATAAATAAAAACTTCCGTTAAAATAAACAATAATTAATTTTTATTTAGTTCAAGGCAAATAACTCAAGTAGAACTAATGAAAAGTAAACATAACGAAAATACATGAAAAAGAAATGTATATTATTATAATTTTTGCGCGAAAATTGTTCAACTGAAAAAAGGCGGTTACATTTTTAGCCTCGGGTTGTACAAGCTAAAAAGGTTTCGCGAACAATTTTGTTTTTATAATATGCGTATTGTATCGTTGCTGCTCCGTGAATTATCTTGTATGAACTCGGTAAAATAAAATTATATTTATGTACATAATATAAAATTAACTTGAGAAACGCCATCGCTAATTCCCAATACAAACGTAGTCCCTGGGATCCTCCCTGGATAATGACACAAGGCAAATATTTTTTTACCATACCTAATAATATATTCTATATCTACAACAGCCGTGTTTGTATAAATAATATAAAATAACGCCACACACTTATAACCCCACAGTAGGATTCCCAGTGTGACGGGCGCCGTGGACACACACAAAGACAATTAAACAAACACACATACCGAACACAATTTTTTTTTTTGTTTGAAAATAATAATATGACATTCTAAAATATAAATTAAAAATAAAAGTTAACAAAAGTCAAGTTAAGTTAAAAGTAAAGTTAAGTTAATCGGTTCCCAACATTTAAATTTCTTCCCCGCCGAGGATC
Organism: Noctuana stator; assembly: GCA_018231225.1. Taxonomy (NCBI): domain Eukaryota; kingdom Metazoa; phylum Arthropoda; class Insecta; order Lepidoptera; family Hesperiidae; genus Noctuana; species Noctuana stator. The sequence continues at coordinate 5,205 of DWQK01001235.1, forward strand.
GAACCAGAGGCCCTTAGATTGGCGAACCGATATGGTAAGCACTACACCATACGGGTCGTCACAGGCAGGTTTCCGCAAAGGGATTTAACAAAATGGGTGTAAAAGCCTTAAATATTCAGTTAAAAGCCACGTTCGGATTAGTTCAACGCAGAGTAGAGTGAATGTAAGCCGATTGAAGTATTAACTCAGGAACAGTTATATTAAAAGCGGGATAGAGGGAGGTAGTTAGATACCTGCTCGCTTTTACTTGAATATATGTAAAGAATATTATTTAAATTCATAAAGTTAATTATCTTATAGTTGTTGTTATTTATAATATTATAAATATATACACAATCTTAGTATTTAATGTAAATTTATATGGTTGAGCTATAAATACATTAAAATATGATGAAGTCGAACGCTGAAGATTTACTTAATAACGCCTTTAACTAGAGTAGGATAGATGACTAGCTAGTCAACTGAGATACTTATGTGCTACTTATGAGCCTTCAAAATAGAACCCTTTCATACATTTTATATGAACAATAAGAACTATGACGTCATATCGCTTCCTTGCTACTGTCTGTTTATTCATTACAAATGAAATCATACATGGGACATAAAAATAGGTTTTAAGACCATTGTTATTAGAAAAAATTATTGTAAGCTTTACAATATGGGTCTTATCCAGACGGTTTAAAACTTCTCGCGCTGTTTATTCGCCAGGAAAAATCTGATCTAATTTTAAAGGCAATTAATACAAAAAATCGTCTGGCGAGCTGTTCAAGCTTGAATGGTCTGATTGTTATCGACTTTAGAGATGCTCAGTGAATATTATCGATATCGTAAGCCCACGCATCTTGAAATACAAGATTGTATTATATCCCTGTAATTGCTACAAGAGGTTCTTCATTAGTCCTTTGACAGAGACGTATTAATAGGTGATTATGAATCTCTATTGCAACCGATTGCCCTTTGATCGCTAATGAAATTGTACGTAGGTAATATTACTTAGCATAATGATAACACAATGGCTCAAAATCGCCTATATATTGTGGAGTAGTTACGAGTATCAGTAGTGAACGTAATAGATGGGGTTGTAGATTGATAATACTTAATTGCACACCAATTTATAGATATTAGTAAACAGTAAGTTAGGTACTTACTACTTATACATTACTCACTTATAAATTATTTAATTAAATGTTAAATATCCTTGTTCCTTATGCAATCCCTAAAAATCAGAAATAAGAGAGGGGGCTAAGGTCGCAAGAAACAGATATTACTGCTGATCAAAGTAAATGTATATTACATTTTATTTGTTTAGTACAACGTAAACAAATAAATGCCGTACCTACTACAAACACAGAATAAAATAGCGAACGTATACTATGGTTGGAAACACACGTGCTCGTAAAATTTTATCGATGAGACAGTGTTACAAAGCTAACATTGTGGGCGCTATTAAGAGAACAATAAAACAAAGTAGCGGGCAAATGTCTAAACATAATTTCCAAGGAAATGTTGAGTGGAACGGTACGTCATTTGCACAGATAGAACAAATAGAATCATGTCACAGATTGTTCTAAATATCCGGCGGCGCGAAGTTACTCGGGCTGCGCGTTCGCTCGCATCATCTACAAATAAACATGAGTACGCACTGAAAATAAAATATTATGCGATCGCATTCGAAACGCAGCGACGAAAATAACGGCCGTGTCACTGACGATGGAAACGTCGCCGCTACCACGCTGCCGACCACAAGGGCAGCCGAGACTAGACCTTCAGGGAGCTTTTCTTGGAAATTAAATCAAAATTTAAATAAAATAACGGAATATAAAATATTTAATATTAAAAAAATAGTGCTTCGCGGTTTTTTATGTAAACAAGTAGTGTGCCTACGTTATTCATTCTTTCATGCAATGAAAATTGTAAATAAATCAGTAAATATTTATTTGAAAATCTACAATACAGAAAGCAATTTATTAACACAAAATAACTTAATAGGTATACATACATTAAAATTAAGGGAATACTTACTTAAACTAGTATTTTAATTAATATTGTTGTGGTAAAATTATCCTGAATGTAAACATAGAAAAGAAATAATTTACAATAATAATTTGAGTAGTAGGTAAATATGTATATTTAATTATGACCTTGAAATTGAGTTAAAAATATAGTATATTTTAGTTTTAATTAATTAAAAGTAAATAACATTGTCAAGTTAATAATAGTGTGTAATATATTATCTATCACAATTTAAATGCGGTTAATAATGTTAATAGGTATTTGATACATTGCTGTATACATTTTCCTTCTATACGCACTCAAAGTCACGGAACAAAAAGACATTTAAAGAGAGGTAGGTGCTTGTTTGTTATTTTAAATGTTCCTTGTATAAGCCACCATCGGCATATGTAACTCTATTGCGATTGGCTGATTGTTGTGACGTGACAAAGCATACTGATTGGAAAATGGCATTTTTTTTAACCAGTCATATAATGCTTGAAGTTGCCACGCTAGTTCCCGTACAAAAATAATGTAGGGGCATTCCCTGCATCATTTCTCTCTCGGTTCCATGCGTACGTTACATCGTTACAAATAAATGAACACTATTATCGCTTGTTTTGAGCATCTAATGTAATGGTCATTAAGGTCACTCATTCGGTCTCTATTTTTAAAAGATAAATTTTGTTCATACGATTGAGGTGGTAGTATGATATACTATACTCGTCATTGTTTCGTACGTAAAATATTTTCTTACAATTCTTTGTATTCGGCAAAGCCACGTCAGATTTACTTGGCGTTGGGGCGTGACATCCGCACAGTCACCCTGACGTTAATCCTTCGGACGGCGTGCACTCAGGTGGCGTTTGTTCTGAATATTACTTTATTTCCATTTTATGTTATTAGACGTATTTTCAAAGTCGGACCGGTTCTATAAAAAGTAGCCCTCAAATAACAGTTTGTTGGAAATATAATAACATTTCGCGAAAATCGTCGTAGCACTCAACATTTTGCTGAATCACCACGGATCATGGGCTCTAGACCCCTGAAATTCTACAAATTTTAGATAGATACTAGGTGTTCGCCATAGACTCAAACAAAGACTTCTTATAAAGATTTTAGATTTTCACATCAATGATAGGTATAGGTACCTCCAAATAGATACTTAGGGACGGAATTATAAAATTGTCTTCTTAGGAAAAAAGAACAATAAAATTAATTAATAATAAAATATGAAAATAAAATAATTGGTCAAACCGCTGTCTCGTGGAAAAGTTCCCAAAAGATTAGCCACATTTCGTCTCTGGATCTAATATACCTAAGTAGGTAGGTATTTGTGTACTTTCAGTTTCTTAATAAAATTGTGTAACTGTCTTTATTAGAAAAAGTATGTTTTGAATAATAACATCTGGAGTACCAGAAAATGAAGATGATGTTAACGCAAATATTTAAACGGAAATATAAACAGCAAATTTACGTTCATCTCGGCGCCGCCTCTTACAATAAAGCGTTTCAAGATGTTTATTTAGTTACCAGATACCCACTGGTTCTTAAGGAATTTTCTACCAAAGGGTCTCTATCTATTTATGACGATCTATCACTCGCTTTAATCTTATAAATAACGTATTTTTTAAAAGACGTCTTACAGAAGAGTATTTGCTTAAATATTACGTTGAACCATCGAGGAAGTCGATTCTACTAGCAACTGTTTAAACATTTATACAGAAGAAGATAAGAAAAATAAAGTGGATCTTCGAGCGAAATCTAACGACGAGAGAATTACGCGACCAGATCCAATTAAGAAGCGACATACCATGCCTTTATACGACGCGTCCGACCGCATAGAAATATCTTTTAGAAATAAAACCAATATTAACCTACTTCGAGGGAGATAAGAATTCGGAAAACAGAAATAAGAGAACAAACGATTACTTACACAAATGCAAGCCAATCTCCCATTTATTCGGGGAGGAATTGATCGTGACATGCATGAACTAGTCGACCCTGCCTGCGGGCTTACCCCTTTGCGGCTATTTCTATTCAGCTCCTGTTCGGATTCTACGGAACCTAAGTGCTAATAGTGATAACAGAAAGTTTCAACACGCAACGAAGGCTTCAGTAATTACGTTTGGGGTTTAATTCACATACCGTTGTGCCTACTTTGTTTCGTCGATACAATTTATCAGGATTAATATCATGAGCACAACCCGGCCGCTTGTGAATGTAGGCCATAAGGTTTTATTAGGGCAATATTAATATTGTGCGGCCTTAACATAATTTTCTTCCATAGTTACTGTGATCAATTCCTAAGGAGACCGCCGCGTGATGTATGGGACTGTGTACGAAAAACTTAAGTGATTGCAAAGCTCGTAAAGGTCTGAAACTGACTAGTCTAACTTCGAAAAAAGGAGGTTCACAATACGTTTGTTTAAAGATGTCGTTTTTACTCTAAAATAAATTTGTAAAGCCTACAAAGTAAATTATTTCTTACTTTTTAATTTGACATCGGCTTTCATTTATTCATAAAATATTTAATTTAAAAACGAAAAAATACAAATTTAATAATTATAACTTTTTTATGGAACATTCCACGCAGAAGATAATATCTTCTGCTTGAAAAAACGGGGTCGTCAGAGCATCAATGTAAAGCAGACAGTACAACGAGGACATTCTTGCACCGGAGCAGTAGTAACCTCGAGACAAGTGACATGTCATATATTAGCAACCTAGAAGTCGGCTCGGTGGGCGGCGCTATTGTTCAGACACAGTTGTAGAGCGTTGTAGTGTGGCGCTGGACGACTGCCAGAACGAATGTGAAGCTATGAGCAATCCTCTTAATAACCCGTATGTATCGGTTAATCAACCCGATAAAGCGTAACCGCGTAGGTTGGCCAACTCCTCCGAGATTGATTGAAGTCAAATTTGCGTGAATTCCTCCTGAATTATGTAAGGATTTACGCAAACGGTCATTTTTATTGATTTGTATCTGTTAAACACAATCTAATCTGATGTAAAGGTAAAAATAAAACGATTATGACTATGTTCAATGTACAAAGATGGTGTGAAAACTGTACTGTACTTCATGACTTCAATAAAAACTGAGGCAGATATTAGATTCAGTGTATATGTATGTACATTAGTCTTCTAAGGATTTCATTAGATTAAAATCTTCAATCATTCTTGTTTATTTGACCCACATTATACAAAATGTTCAAAGTTAAAGAGCGCTCCTTAACTTCTCAGAATTTTCTTGAAGCCTGTCTGATTAAGGAAGCGTCATTGACCTCTAGACGTATTAACATAATGACAGGACCGGCTTACAATCTCGACTTCGACGCTGTGGCGCGAGATTAAATTCTTAGGGCACACTACACATACGTTGATTCGTAGAACGACGACGAGTATAAAGACAAGTCCTCATGCATATAAGGCGACACTTCTCTAAGTTAGGAGCGAAACATAAAACGCGTGTCACATCCCTTAATCTTTTTATATCCAACTGCTGGGCAGGGGTCGTCGGGTCCACGGGTACACACAACCGATTTTATTACGACTGACAAATTATATCGACTAGACGACTGTGTTTTATCCATAACTATCAGTCACCCATCCAAGTACCGACCGCGCCCGAGGTGCTTTCAGTGATATTGTTTGCGATCCACACTAGCAGCGGGGCCGTGCGCACCTCATGTATTTCTCACAAACTTTCTTGACCTTAGGTACAAGTGATATCACGTACGTAACACAATGCATGTGATAGCAGTAAACATACTGGTACGTATCTTTCTACGCCAGGAAGCTAAGCCAATCAGGCTCTCTTGAGCATTTTGTACAGACAATAGTGCACATAAATGGAACTTCCTTCGTACTCGTAAATTGCAAACTGACATACATACTGGTACCTACCTATATCTGTGATAAATTATGCCTCTAGTTTAATTTACTATGAAACTGGACTTCAACATAAACCTAATGTAACTTTGTTTAGATTTTATTTAAATATTTTTTTCAGTTTTGATGTAGAGACATAGATGTCTACGTTAAAACAGGCACTGTCAGAAAATTAGATAAGCTTAAAATAACTCAAATCGCAATATTTTATTACATGAATTATGGTTATTTATGAATATTCTTACAGCGATGATAGCCCAGTATTTAAGAATTAGGCCTTCTTGTTGCTTCTTATTCGAGAGAACGGGATTAAAATACCAGCGGCACGCACCAATGACGAAAGTTATTAGGTTAAAGTAGGTTATGTTTTAAGCAATTAAATACATTTAGCTTCAGCGGTGAAGAAAAACATCATTGCAAAACCTGCATGCCTGAGCGCTCTCCATAAAGTTCCTCCTGAGAGCTCACAATCGCGTGCAGCATTCTAGCATTCTGCACTTGGTCATTGTGGTGGACCCTACCTTCTCATATTTGAAAGATCAGTGCCCAGTAGTGGCACTGTGATGAGTTGATGATATGAACATTCTTAAATGAACTCAATCCTTTAGGCTTTTGATCCGTAATGATCAAACCGAGGAATTTTACCATAAGATACTTGCCAATTCTATGCTTTATTTTTATATATTTTTAACTCTAGGTATATTTAGCGGTATCATAGTCACGATGAAGTCGAAATTAATGCGTACGATTTCGAATACGGATCGCAGGATAAACAATTCAGAGCCAAAACAGATAAATCTGTGTCATCTTCTGAATGTAGGATCATAACTTTCTAAACCACCTGTAATTGCATGACCGTCTCAACAAAATTTTCTAATTTAAACGCGCTCGTTTCCAAACTGACTCAATTTATTTTAATCGCGATACATTTATAATCGACGAAGCGTACTATTAGATTTGAAGTTAAATGACGACCGAGAGAAATTTTGAAATGATACAAACGGGTGCGCATTGCAAAATAACGTTTATACTGCAAATAACATTTTGCAGTAACTAATTTCTTCTAATTCTAACTGACTTTTAAGCATGTAAAAATAAGACATTATGAAACGTAAATAAATAAAATTACACTTATGCACTTACGAAAAATACTCATATATTACAAAAAGTGGTGACACTGACCTCAAATGAAATTACCCCTTATTTGTTTATTATAATTTAATTATTTTAAGTTAATTTAATTTTGAAGTCAATTAAATTTTTTAAATTAAGTATTTTTTACACTTAACTCATTGCCTTAATTGCCGCGTTGTGTGCGATGCAGTGGCGTCAAAAAGATTCTTATTATTTTAACTCCAGCGTTCTGCAAAAAGAGCAATGAAATAGAAAGGAAAAATGAAAAAAGGAAAAACGTTTCTCGCGAGCGGCGCCCACCGAGCGCCCGCTGAATTCACACACGCATGTTGAAGTCCATTGTTTTCATTATAAGCAACCACAACCAGCATTGTTCCTTTCACTTGTTAAAATTATGATAATGAAGCCTTTTGAAATTGTTCAAAGCGTCGGTTAAGTGTCGCTTTGTACACGAAATAAAGTTTTTTTAACGTTTACTCTTGCTTTTACGAATGAGCTTGTATTTATTCATGGCCTTTAGTGGTTATAAAAGTATGAAAGTGTTCTGATTGTATTAATTTTACATTTAAAGTTCCATGTAAATTATGTTGTTCAATGATTGAAAGCAATTTAAAAATACAAATATTGCGGAATGGTATTGAATCCTTCGTATCTTATATGGGAAATTTGTACTCGGCCATATTTTTCTTACACTATATCAATAGCTATAAACCGTATCTTTCAGCAATATTAGCTTAAAGTTACAAGTCAAACGAGCGTCAAATAAATCCAGCATTATGCAATTGGAGTTTCCGGTTCGCCGAATTTCCCGGCCACGAGTCTCGTGTATAAGTGAATTGGCTGATGTCGCGACTACCCGCCATATTGGAATATGAAATCCCTACGCGGGAACGCGGTTGTAGATTATAGACACTCGAATAACTAATGACGATAAGAGAGGGGTGTGGCACTAAAGAGCAAAGACGCTGTTATATCGCAGCTCAACTATACATGAATTTAATATTTATTACCTAGGTTCTAAGCCAAAAGAGGAAGACCGTACCTATTTTTATATGGGCAAGTTTCTGAGTCCCCCACAGAGTTACTACTCGTATATCAAAATCTGGGATTTGTCCTCCCCGAAACAAAATCTGGGTACACATGGCCGCCAGCATAAAGATGCGACCGCTTATATAAGACTTTGGTATTATTTAAAGTTTGACATCAGTGCCTGTGGACCACTATTTCTTTTAGTAAAAAAATACCGTCCCAAAGTGGACAAACATGGACTTCCTTTCCAGAGTTTTCTTCTACGAAAAGAGTTGCCAGTATTTCTGCCCTCTTGATAAATTATGTTGTTTTCGCCAAGCTCCGCGTTGTTTGCCCCCGACATTCGTGGCGTGATATCTATCGAATAAGTAGGTACTGACTATTACCAAATGGTGGGTTAGAAAACATTCGTGGCGCCATCTTTGTTTGTTTGTGCCCAGGCATAATAGGATCAAGGTGATAAAAATATTTTTCTACTTCTTTTATGAAACTTCCTTTAATAATATTTGTCATACGTTTTGTTAAATATAATTAATAATGGTTAGTTGTTTGAATATAAATCTTATTTGTTATAAATACGACAGATATCACAACTCAAAAAACATACGTTATTCGACAGTTTACATAATACCGAGATAAAGTACGGACCGTAAAATTAAGATGTCATAATACACATTTCTCCACATAACCATTTTATTGAAACCTACTAAAGCAGATATTACTTATAAAATTTACCACAAAAATGTTTACCGTAAATTTTCAATTTACATCGAACTACCAATGTTCCATTGGATTTTCTAAATAAAGTCTGTTCTCTTCGCTGAACAATAATGAGGCAATTAGTTTCTTACATTAAAGAGAAAAACTCAGCAGAATATAATTAAACAGAGTGAAATACTATTACTATCCGTTTTCATGACTTAAGCGACAAAGAAACCGATCTATTATTAAACGTCGGTCTTTAATTAAAGACAGCTTGACATTTCAAAAAAGGAGGACATGAGTTTAATTATAATTGAACACAAATATCATTGGGGCACCGGCGGGCGAAGGGAGACAGGTAGGATTAAGCGGTGGAGTGATAAGGATAGATGTCGGGATTGCCCTCGTTTAGAAGCTATCAAAGCATTGTTTGTTGGCGGACAAACATGCGTAATGGGAGCAGTGGGCTCAGTCGTAATGTCAGTCAGGTCTCGTGGAGATTGAATAGGACACGGCAGACTGGATACCGACGACGCCGCGCCGTCCAGCATTATCTACAACTGATACGCGCATGTAGCTCGTGAAAACAATTTGTTGTGACGAAAACGAATAAGCGTGTTTTGGCAACCATTCAGCGATCGGTAATTGTAAGGAAAAATATGGCGCTGATTGTTTTACATCTTTTCTTAGATATGGATATGTTTGCCCAAGAGAAATTCAGATTGAAAGATGGTGTAATTCTGTATAGAACAAAAAGAAGTGCTCAACTGCAAGTGATAGATATTACAAATAGGTAATATTTTATTAGTTTATAAACACTTCGAATTAGTTAAAGACATCTAAAGAAGAATGCCGAAAGGTGATATCAAAATACCTTACGATTACTACTAACCATAACATCATAAATTAATCCGTTTAGTTTTTGGTATACAATTCCATTTATTACGTGACATTCTATTTTACCTAAGGATTCATGGAAGGAAGAAGGTTCCACTGCTTCATTAACACATACCCAGAAATTCAATGATTAAAAAGTTTCTACAGAAAATAAAACAAAAGAAAATAAAAAGTAATCTACAAATATATTTCAATATACCTACTGTAGTTACAATACCAAAATACCATTACGAATTATGAAGGCGAATTGCAAACGTAGAGAAAAATTCATAAGAATGCCGCAATCATGGCCCATTGCATTTGACAGCCACATAGAGGTTAATTATTTTCTTGAATGGACTTCGTCTTCTAGATTTTTCTACGAGTAATTCAATAAAATTTTACTCGCTTTCGAGAGAATAAGATTGTGAACGCAATTTAAATCTGAATCGTGCTAATTCACAGTGATTTGTGTTTTATTTTCTCTGCAAAAATGCATTTCACATGAGCAGAATTTCTAATTGCCATTGTGTAATCAAGCAAAGGCTAAAAAGAAATAAGGATTTGAGTAAATCTCCAGTATACCTTTATATACTCGTACCGAGTGGAAAGAAAGTACAGTAGATATTCAAATAATTTTATTGTTAAAAATAAGGAAAGTTGCATTCAAGAAAAGCTTAACTAATCCGGTAACAATAAAAACAAATTTAATATGGAGCTTTTGTTAATGGATCTGCACATATTTCTCATGATTTCTATTAATTATAAAGTCTGTAAAAAGCTGTAACACTCACAATTGGAATATGTATATCAATAATATAGACCTTATACAACACCAAACCAAACTGTCCTATAAATATGTAACAAACTCGTGTAAATCTGGAAAGAACCTAACGCAATGTGAGGCTATCTACCCTACTCCCTAAATTGGGACAGGGAAATGGCAAGTCTCGAGTCACAACGCGATTAAAACCTTTAAGCTGAAACAAAGGAGTAAAACATAAAAAGAAGGGGACGGCATATATCCGTCATAACTGCGGAGGCGACTTCGAAACTCGAAGAATATATTAAAACTTTATCAAAGCAGAAAGTTTCGTTTCCTTTCCAAGTGCCGTGGGATCTGCGGGAACTCGTCCTCAAGAGAGACCAACTCCGAATAGACGGATATTTCTTTTGAGTTGGCAAACGAAACCTAAAACTCACATTCAGGGTCAATTAATATTTAATGTCTCGTGGCTGAAACTAATTATAACTTTCTTTAAAGTTTTCTTATCTTAGCAACGATCCTTTGTTAAACAGAATTTAAACGGTTATAAATTATAATGTATGTAAAAAATATATACCTACCTTTCTTACACGGTGTAAAGATTAAATTAAACACTAAAATAATTTTATTATAAAATTAAACTTAATTACAAGAAACAATTACAAACAACTACAAGTTATGTTACTCATTAATGTACAACTATTTGAGTTGCGTTTTTTGACTTTATTGTCG